>WEIT01018224.1:7843-22449 GCA_013389985.1 Dryoscopus gambensis
TTTTTTTTTTTTTTTTACATTGAAGTCAAAAGCAAAATTCCAGCTGAACTCAGGGAAGTTATGGAACATCTCATGAGAAAATTTTAAAACCACTCAAACCCTACAAATAATAATACAGAAATATCTGCATGCTTTTTTTAAGTACACTGAAATACATCAGTTTGCAAGTCTTTCAAGTAATACTACAATTTTATTTTAATAAATCATTCTGGAATCTCTTTATTAAAAATCTTCTCAAAAATGAAGTTAATAAGGTTTTGACATTTTTGAAAACTGCATNNTATTAAAAGACTACCTTCTGCCGAGGATAGAAAATGATAAATAGTGATTATATTTTCTTCTTTCTCTAGACATTAATTGGCTCATCATTTATTTTGCTGTAAGATATCTCACTGCTATTGTTCCTTGCTTGTTCATTACTTGAAAGTTGGATCTTTGGTTTCATTCCTACATTTTAAAAATTCATTGAACATGAATAATAACAAGCAGGAGGTTATTGATCATAGAACAAGTAGACAAAAATTGTCCGAGACCAGATTATATACAGTTCTGTGTCTACAGCAGGAAGAACTATTTTGGTAGGATTCTGGTTATAGTGAAATTAATGGAAAAAATACAGCTACTTCAGAGGGATCAAGTCTTGGTATAAAGTGGCATCAAACCTTTACAGTGTTTTTCACATTATACAGGAGAAATTATTTTAAAATAATTCATACTTAATGAAAGACTGCTGGCAATTCATTTAGGTATAAATGTTCTTTGAAGAAATTGCAGATGCTACCTGAAGTAATGTTAGAGAAAATAATGTCCCTACTAGCCCTTTCCTGGCCAAGAAATCATCATAACTGTGACATATTTACCATCAGCAAATGATTATTCATTTATTCTCCCACATGCATGAAATTACTTGAAGTTTCACTGTTACTTTATTCCTCATTTGTACCGCTCTCCTCTGCTACTGTGCATATGTTCTATAACATTGTTCTTGAAGTTCTGACAATAAAAAACAAAACAATACAATATGAGGTCTTCTTATATTGATTTTAATACTGCATATATTTTGGAAATATGCTACTGTTGTTTTTGTCCCAGATCATTTGTAATACCTTGATTATCTCAAGTGTATTTATAATGATTTCAAAATAAATTTGTATGGCAATCTACTGTTCACACCCTTGTGAATTTATCATTACTTGTTAGTGTAACACATGCCATGAATGACACCTTTAACAGCAGACATACAGGAACTTAATATCCAGCTTTAGGTGTCATTTGGTGTATGGGAATAGCTAATAGTTCATCACCACCAAGAAAAATTACAAGGATTTACTATCTTCTTACCTAAGAATAAGAAATTAAATATGGAACAGAATGCCCAATAAAATGTACTCCCCATTGCTGGGATGTGGTTAAAACTGAGAATTCTTGAAAGATGCTTAATCCCACAGCAAAACTCAGATCACCAAATAGCTTTTATATCCAATACTGAGTGTTCATTAATTCATTAATTCATTGATTTGCAAACTGGTCCTTTATTCTATCACCTTTTCTGCCAACATTTCAGCTGTTTGAGATTATATTTGACCTAATTGATTCCTGCTTCTCTGAAATTGTTTGTATACAACTTGACAGTTTGACTGGAGATACAGTGATTTGTTGGGTAGAAATGCCATGCCACGGGGCTGCATAAGCCCCAGCGGGCACATTAGACACAGCTTGGCTGTGTCAAAGGATTGTATGTACGTGTAAGAAAGATGTTTATGAGCCAGCCTATAGAACATTCCTATTTCTGGTTAGTCACTCAAGTCAAACACTTCTCTCACTGCTTCTGCAACACCAAGCAATTTGTTGAAAGCTGCACTCAACTTTCAATGACACAAAAAGCTAGAATAAACATCATAAAATCAGTATTGGGCAGGATAGATGTTGGAAAGTAAGGACAGTAAAGGAAAGTAAGGACAGGAAAGTTTAATGTAAAGAAGATTCCAAGATTTTGAGCTGAGAAAAGAGGTGGCAACTACACTGAAAAAAAAAGTAAATCTGCAGTTAGAGTAGATCAGCAAATACTTCACTCGTTGATAATAAAAAAGCTCTCCAGCCAGCCACTGAAATAACTTATTAGGCACACATTAACGTGTCTGAAGCATGTTATTTAAAACCTTGTCTGCAATTCTTACTCCAGAAAACTATCTTAGCATGTCACTTTCATACTGTTTATACACTGTTCTTCTAAAGAAGTTGGTATCTGAGATAACACAGCAGAGATTCAGGACCAGGTACTGCACTGGAGAGGTAGCTTAGCCATAGGGACTGACAGTGTCCAGATCCAGCAGACCCACTGAAGCAAATGTGATCAGCTGCAAATCGTGAGTCTGACCTGAACTTCTAACTCAAGATACCATTTTACATCCATTTTCATTGCTAAAACCTGCTCAACAATTATACGGGTTTTTTCTGGGTCTACTTCTACTCCTTACAATCATTTCATTTTTGGTTCTGAACATGATCTTATTTTGACTAATTTTTAAATGGCACAACTTCACTAGCTTCGGAGAAACTGAACTTGATTTACAAACAGTGGAGTTATACTAGAGTTAAACCAATGATTTTGACTGTATCATTATCAATGTAAGCTAGATTTTTCAAAAAGCAGATTTTCCCCCCTATTTGCTGTCACTATGGCAACAACATCCAGTGACTTGCTGTGACAGCATGGGCAGGAGTGGAAATTGTGATGAAGATGAAGCCATAAAAATACTCCTTTTGCAGCAAAAAAAATCTGAAGCAGAATCATATTACTATTTTCTCTCCATAAGTCTGTCTTTTCCAAACTATCTTTCCACCAGATTTTTAAAAATCCCTGTTGGCTGTTTCTATCCTTGTGATACATGAATAGTTTTTGCTTTGGCATTTTTAAAATTGGAGAGTGCTGAATGCAGAGTTTGCAGGCTAATAAATTCAGGATTTAGCATTTATGTTGGCTCTTTAAGACAACATTTTATTACTTCTTGTAATTACAGGAAAGCCCCAAGGGGACCTAGGGTGATATACACAATATAAATATGAATATTGATTCACTCAGTCAATCAGCCAGACATTTTTTTGTATAGTACATCTACCTTTCAGTGTTTCTCTTCGGTCACAGTAGATAAATAATGCAAAATGAATTAGAACCATAAATAAAGACTCTGCTTACAAAGAAGAGTTCTGATAGAAGGTATAGTATGTAATAAATATGCTCATGAGGGCAACTTATTAGTAAGATAACTACTATTCTAGCCTCTGTAGCAGCACCCTCAATCATGCCATGAACCAGATGCCAACCACATTCCCCAGAGGCCAGCTATTAATTCCTTGGCTAAGCAGCAGTATAAGCAACATTACTTTAAACACGGGCTGTTTCTCCTCTACTCTTTAACTATCCCACAGTGCTGAAATTGTAATGAGAAGAGACCTGGAGCTCAGCCAGACAGCCATTTGCAATCCAGCCAAATGGATGTTACAGCACAGAGATTTTTTTTCCCTTCTTTTTATGCTTTTTATCATATTAAGGTTAAATACACCCAGTTTCTTAAAAATCCTCCTTTCACTCCCGTAAGTATGTGGACTTCCAAGTGGCATCCTTATTTGTAGATCTACAAAATTGAATCGAACACATGCTGCATGGTGCTTGTCCAGAAAAATATTAGAATGCATTCTTAACTTCATGTGTAATCCAACTCTCCTTGAATCAAACATTAAGTCTCATCTTATTTTTGACAGTGTTAGCTATGTTTGGAGTGAAATATGTGTATAAATGCTTTCCTAGATAAGTTATAAAGTTTTGCATTTCCAGTCTTTCCTTGACAAATAATTGACACTAAAAAACCCCAAAATTAAAACTTGTCAGTGGTATGTGTGTAATCTGATTAAGTTCCAAATATTACAGTAAACGATGTAATGATTAGTAAGAATAGAAGTTTACTGGTTTTTCAGCTCTCAAAACTGCATTCATATTTACCAACAAACTGTGCTGGGTTGGCCCTTGCTGGTGGGTAAGTCCTCACCTCATTGCTCACTCACTCCTAGAGCAAGATAGGGAAGAGATGTGGAGGAGCATAAATGTGTTAACACAATTAAAAAGCAAGGGAAAGAAGTACCCAAAAGCAAACCACTAACTTGATTCGAAGACACTTACCACCTCCCACAAACATACTGATGAACAAGCAGTTCCCAAGTAATGGCTAACTACCCAAACCCCATCTCTCCTATGGCTTTAATTATATAATATGGCTCATGGTATAATATGGTATGGAATGTTCCTTTGGCCAGTTGAGGTCAATTGTTTGCAGTGTGCTCCTTCCCAGGCACTTGTCCACCACAACCTAGTGTTGACCAGAGTGAGAGACAGAGAAGGCCTTGGCAGTGTACAAGTCCTACTGGTCAATAGTCAAAACATCAGTGTAATCAACAATGTTTTGGTAACAAACCAAAACAGAGCACCATTAAGGGCTGCTATGAATAAAGTTAACTCCAACAGAAGTTTTCTGGAATGTCTTGATGAAAACTTCCTTCTCCAAGTGATGGAGCAGTTAAAAAGGAGAGGTGCCATGCTGGATTTTGTTTGCACCAACAAGGAGGGGCTGGTGAGGGATTTGAAGCTCAAGGGCAGCCTTGGTTGCAGTGACCATGAAATGGAGTCCAAGATCTTAGGACAGTGAGAAGTGTGCACAGAAAACTCACTACCCTAGAATTCAGGAGAGTTGACTTGGCCTCTTCAGGGATCTGTCCAGTAAAGTGCCTTGGGATAAAGCCTTGGAGGGAAGATGGGCCTAAGAAAGCTGGTTATTAGTCAAGCATTTCTTCATCAAAGTTCAAGAAGACGAAGAGGCGACCTTATTAATGCATACAAATAAGGACCTGTGTCAAAAAGCTAGGGCCAGGCTCTTTTCAGTTTTAATGTGACAAAGCAGTAAAGAAAAGCCTCTACATTAGGTTATGTGGATGATTTTTAGATTTATTGCTAATAAAGTATCTAAATATTGTCAATGCCATATATAATATAAATAGGTCTAAAGAGATAAAATACAAACAGTTTGCCCTAGAAATGTACAGGGTTTGGCCTAGCAGAATGCACAGTTACAAAGCAACAAAGTATCTACAGAACGACTTTAAGATTTTATCTCTGTAGGTGACCAAGATCGTAACACTTTTACTTATCCATTCAGAAGCGAGACTTCCCAGTGTTATGGCTGGACGTACCTGGCAGACATCCCTGCCCCAGGGTGGGGCAGAAGGATGGGGAGAGTGAAGGGAATGGTGTGGGTGAGGGCAGATGCATCTGGAAGCTGCCTGCAGCCTCAGGAGACCGGTCAGCTCAATCTCCACCAGCATTTTATATCCTTTTGCAGGCCAGTGTGTACCAAAGCCCACCACAATCATCATAGCTCCCTCATCTCTGAAATGCATTCATTATGTGATCATCTGGAGTCCCCCCTCCAATTCATATTTGGTATTCTTATCTTAGGACAAATCATACTGCCCATCAGATACAATTGCAAGGGAGAGGAGGTGTGAGTGGGGGGAGAATGCAGGAGAAGGCATTTTGTCACCAGCACACAATATTAAATACTTTTAGAGAAATATGGATCAACGCCTGACCACTTACTTGTTACTCTGTTTGGTAAACCTTTATGGGATTCTTAAATAAAAGCTGAATGAATAATGGAGTTAATCTAGGAAAGAGTAGTTCACGAAATTATCTCAAAGTGGCATTTACTGGAGTGAATAACCCATTATTGTGTTACTTCCCCCAGCATACTGAAATAAAAAGTACTCTGTGTAGAGGTCAGTAACATTTAACTTGACTGAGTTAAATCAATTTTATTTCTTATTTGATGGTTGCTCTTCACACCTTAAAAACTAAGCCTATCCAACTGTATCATAGCAGGCAGGATTTAAACTAACATTTAAGGGAACAGAATGTAAATATCTCCGTATTTTCCATTCAAGCATACATATATTTAAAAGTACATAACTGCTGTGATGCAAGGATATTCCACTAAACATGTCACAGAGCTTCAGTATTAAAATAAATTTGAATTATTGTCAATTTTTGTAACAATTTATTTAATTTATACTTTTTATTTCACAAAAGTGGTATGATTCTGGAAACATTTCTGTTTATTGCCAGAGCTGACCAAGAGGTTACTACTCTCAAAATCCCTAGAGCATCCAAATGCAGGCTCAGATATCCTCAAAACCAGCACTAATTTCCTGTGAACACAATGTGCCATATTTGTCTTTGCTTTTGAAAAATGCCATGTATATAACAAATGAACATCATTACTGGCATCGTAACTCTGCCAGGATGATTGAATACTGAATAATTTAGAAATATCATGCATAAGTCTCATTTAAATCTTCATTGATAAGATCCAGCCTGCCCAAGATCTAGTTGCAAAGACTGTTTAAACCACTTCCAACCTTTTAGAAAAAGTAACTCTATTTACTCATACATTTTTAGAGGAGAATTTCAACATTTCTAATTGCCATTTAGAAGGACAAAAGCTGGTGGGTTGGGAGATGTCACCACAGAAATCTTGCAGCATTCCTCCTAAATTCTGGCTGCTTTGGAAAAAAATAGACTTTCAGATGCTCTCATCTCTGTTATTTAAAGTATATAGAGACTTCAGAAGTAATGAATATCCTTATGCAAGTAAGGCCTGTGAAAGTTTAAGATGTTCAAAGATGTAGCTCAGCATTTTACATGATGAAGCTGAAGGGCACCACACCATACAGGAAGAAGGCATGCATGCCCCTTGGAAACTGGTTATGCACACTGACTCCAAATGCCACAATAAGCTTAGTCAGACATGTCCACACTCTCTCCTCTCCCTAAAACACCTCACTCATAATCTCTGGCAACTTGCAATGATACAGTTTAAGACTTTACCCTATTCATTGTTTGTCCTGGCCCTTGCACCTTGCCAGAGACAAAAAAATGGACAGAATATGAGGGTCATTCTGGTGGGGAGGTAATACAAGATGTTGTCAGCCACCTTGTTGCCCATACTAACACTACACAGTCTGCTACTGCTTTCACAGCTTCCTCCTCTGAAACTCAAACAGGACCACTATCTTCTCCAGAGGACAAGAAGTAACACATAATTCCTGAACCCCTGACTTGGACAGCAACATCCTCCTTCCAAAACACCAGCTAGAGACTTTCCCTGATGAAGGACTAGATGATCAGGAAACACCTATCAGATTCAGACTCACACAGCAACTAAAAGTAGAAGTCCAAATGTAAACAAAGCAAGGGCTAGTGGTCTTCAGCATGAAGCATATCCCCAACTCTTGCTGAAAGGTTGGGAGCTCCTGTAGTAAAGGTGCCTGTCTGCAGCGACCCTCAGCCTGGCACATGCCTATACTGCACCCAAAGTTGAGCCTCCAGTGAGGATCAAAGATGCATGTGGGCTTCAGAAAGACCTTGCAGTGGACTATGGGGGCAAGCAACCTTGTTCAAGCATTGACAGTCTTTCTCACAATTAGACAAATGCAGGTTGAAGGCCACTTCCAAGGCAGTCTCATGTGGACTACAAAAGTGTGCTCTCCAAGCAGCTGCTCTGCCCCTACACAGAGAGGGCTGCTGCCCTCAGCATGGCCTGCTGCCCACCTTGCTGGACAAGCAGTGCTGACTCTTCTTCTCCCAGGGGCCTCTGCTCACCCCTTCTCCCTTCTCCTTCCCCTCTTGTCCCTGTATATCGCCTTCGCATCATCTCTGGAGCCGAGCTGACTCCGTGGCAAATTGGCTACCTGGCAAGGAAAATGATTGCTTTCTTTGAGTGAAAGACAAGATGGGAAGATGTGTCTGGTATCAGAGGAAAGACAAAGTGGAGACAAAAGGACCATCATCTTGGGTTGTTATATCTGTGTTTTTCAAATCAGACCTAGCAGAAAATGCTAGTTTGTTATTATACCTCATATGGCTGTTGTGGGAACAGTAGGTATGAAGTATTAAACATTTGCCTCTTTTGCTTTGATCACGGTTATAGCCAAATTCATGTGTTCTATATGGAAAAAAATGGCAATTCTTTACCACAAATGGGAATGCCCACATACTTAGGAATACATATACTAGGACATTCTTCTTTAAGACATTATTCATGCTTTCTTGTTCCTGATACATAAAAAGAAATTACATTGGAATTTGCCTTGTTCTAAGTTTGAGAGAGATTTATCGATGTGTGAATGAAAAAGGTTGATGTACTCTTTTCTAGTGAAATCACTACTTTAAAAAATGTGCTTAACAAATTTGTATACAACATTTGTAAGTCAATAGTCAGTCATGGTGGCTTATGATGAGAATTATCTGTTAAAACTCTTCAACAGCTATCAGAAACACTAGATTAAGGTGGCTTAACATGATACTCTTAGTGTAAATACAGAATTAAAGACCTCTAGAGATTACTAGAATGTATAAATCAGCTTTAGCAGATAATTGGAACAATCAAGCCCCAAATGGTAGATGCTGATTTTGTGAAGGATTTTGCTATGCCAATTTATGATGAACAAAATATTTGAACAAAATACAACAAAATTTCTCTATTCAGGCAGCATAAAGTTCTATATTGATCTTGGATATTTGTTTCCTAACAATTCCCATCTAGAGATCCAATTATTCATGAAGCCACGGTCTTCCTGCAGATCTAGTGATTTTGCCAGACTGGCACACATATTGTGCCTACTTAGATTCCAATACAACAAAAGTGTTTATAAATATAAACATTGTTCATGCTGCATGATAAATGCAGGAAAACACATTACTCTCCATAAACAGAAACATGTAGTTGAAGAGTTGATACTGTCTGTCCAGAACTGCCTTGGCCTGTTCCTTGCCAGCAGACACCCTAATAGGTGATGTCCATCTATTGCTCATATTTTCAGTGTTTGCATAAAGTAGTCACCATGAAACGCCACTTGTACAACATCCAATTGGCACTGATGTAGCAGTTGGAAAAGAGAACAATGCCAAAATATAAACACAGTTTTATGACATGAAAGGCTTTTTGAAGGAAGATATATCCCCAGAAAATACAGGGATAAGACACTGTACTCATAGTAGGGAGTGTAGTTGTAATTATTTGAGTAAAATAGCACATCCACTACTCGGATAATTACACCAATTTAAAATGTTTACATTATCTTGAGGACTAAAAGCTTTTCCATTATTTTCGTATGCAAGTTAAATTTGGGGACAAACTGTATTGTTCTGCAAGATGAGAGCAGACAAGTTGGATTCATTTCTAATGAATCTAAAGAGCAGAAATTTGAACTGAATGCACTAGTTCCACCAGCTGCTTACAAGCTGTAAGAAGCTTTGGTCCCAGTTATTTCATTGGTTTTTTATTCTAAATTAATTGTATTATTGTAAAGGTAAAATTAAAATGCAGATCTGTTCTGAAAAGGAAATATGTAAATATTGTTTTTCTGTGTTTCTCCAACTGCAAACTACCATTTTATTCTTTCTAATTAACAGCACTAATACAATTTAGCTGAGATGCATTTAAAGGCAAAAGAGATTTGCTGCAAAGTTACCATCTTGCAACTGAAAGTTATTCAAAACCTAAGATGAAATACAAACTGATTTGCAGATCCACATCACTCCAGACTACTTTTCTGTAGTTTCCACTATGAATTTTTAGCAAACATTAATACTACTTCCTTCCTTTTTTCTGTAAGTAAAGAGACAAAGCTTGAAACACATACAGGTAATTTAAAAAGCCCATTGCTTTATCAAGATTCTAGTTACTTTATAGAAAAAGTGTATTTAAGGCTACTCAAAATGTAGCTAATAATGATTTGTTCTTATGTGTGCAGTTTCATTACATCAGTTACGAAGTTGCAACTTGTTATTTCACACAGATTTATCCAGGGCAGGGTCCTGTACAATGCCCAATGGCAATTATGACTCCTGAAGATAAAACAGGCCTCAGACCACTCCACCAACCCTTGTCCCTGTCGAGCGTGGAGGGTGTGAACAGGTGAAAACCATTAACAGAAATCTACCAGTCCATATTTCACTTGAAACAACTTGTACTCCATATTCCTCCTTGAGATATAAATCTAAACTCACACTTCAAATCAGTACAAGTGACTTTTAGAGATATGACATGAGGATGAAACCCAAAATCACATGCCAGAAGTACATGCAGTTAAGTTGATCGCTGTACGGCAATATTAAACACAGGACTGTCGTCAACAGAAAGAACTGCGTTACAATTTCATGCCTCCAATATATCACTATACTGTAGTATCAAAGAGAGCCTCAGGGCTTACAGAAGGTCAGCATGTTGGCTTAACTGTGGTTTTGCTTCCATTATAATGTGATTATGATGAACTGTGTAAGAAGTTAAACACTTAAACAGGCTCAGGATTTTTTTAAGCAATCCGTGGGCCTTTTCTATGTCAAACTTAAATAAACCTTTAATTCAGGGAATGGTTTTGTTCATCTAGACTATTCTAGAACTCAGAATTTTCCAAAGTTCTAGATGATAATGGGCCAGAGATAACTCAGGCACTTCATATCCTTTCAGGCTCTTCAGACTTTCACTTGTGGACCTTGGCTGCCTAAAGTGCTTAAGTAACTACTTTCAGAATCATGGCGTCACAAATAGGTCAGGTGCTAGAATACTGGATGAAGAAATGAAATGCAGTAGCCTTATAGGAAAAAAACTCCACAATAAAGGTCAAAAAATGCAAATGAGATGAATATCAATCATAACTTTACAAAGATTTAACTGACCATTGCAGCACAAAATGTTATTACACTGTCACCCAATAAAATTCCTGTGACTGATAGGAAAAAAAGTTCATTTCTATCTCCTGTCATGAACTATTAAAGCATTAGAAGAAGCTATGTAAGTAATAAAGAGACTGTTCAGCTTTATCAATTTTGACAGCTAACCCAGGAAACATTTGCTTTCACAACAGCTGGATGTTCTCATTATTGTATTGTTTATAATTTTTTTATCCTAATCAGCTCTCCTTCAGCTGTCCAAATAGCTAATAAAGCTGTTCTGTAGAGATCCCTAACCACAGTCTTTCTGGTCTCTCCTCTACCATATCCAGTCTGCGGTTGTTTGCTTTTAACTTCCTCAAATTCCAAGGGGTTTGCAATCCCTATGATTAAAATTCTCTTTGGTCTTCTCCTATAGCAATCTTACTGCCACTTCTGTAGGTTGTTATTACCTTTTGTTTGTTCCTTTACAGTGTAGAAAGTCACTGTCAGAATCATCTTGCACACTTACAAACCATATAAATATTTCCCTTTTTTATCTGTTTATCAGCTTCTGATTTCTTGTGATACAATTTCTGACTTATTGTAAATTTTGTCAACCTCCTTAATTTTATTTATTGTTTGTTTTTCCCCAGTAACCTCAGCATCTTACCAGTTCTTCAGTGTTACACCTTTCCCTAATTATAACTTCATGTTTTCCAAGACAGGGCTCCATTGCAAGCCCTAATCTACTGAAAAATGCCACATCAGACAAATGGGTGCAGTAGTACATATATGATCTACAATTTTTAGTGCATGAGAACAGGCCATTAAAACCATTCTGCATACCAGAAGTGTGACACACAAGAAATCTGTGCTTCAAACACCTAGAACAGTCAGCCTGTTCTTCTGTTCCTTAGAAATTGACTGCACATACTCATTTTCTTCATTGTAATTATGAGTTATGCAGCTGTTTCTTGTATCCTGTAGAAATCACAAAACCTTTGGAACACACAACATACACTTTACTCATGTTGACAAAACCATCATTTATAGGGCCCCTACAGAGATGTCCTAGCCATGATTATTTACTACAGTCTTAGGTGAGAGACCTTCAAGCTTACTTCATGTGCAGTGAGCTGTAATGCAAAATTTAACACTTTGCTGACTTTAATCAGCATTTTGTTCTGGACTTCGCTGTAGATATCCAAAGATTAAGCTCTTTTTCTAATCCACATGTTCTGTCTGAACCTTTGCAACTACTGCTAAAAACCAATAATGTATAAACTAGTAAATTTTCAGAAAGAAGTGAATTTGGCCCCTAATGTTTTGCATGATCTTTTATACAGAATGAACATTGGTCAAGTGGAAAAGTTATTCAGTCTTACACTTTCTAAGTTAATATTATTGCCATGATTCATTTCTTCTTACCATCTAAAACTAAATAACAGAATCCTAAGGACCATAGAATGGTTTGGGTTAGAAGGGATCTAAAAGATCATCTAGTTCCAACCTTGCCACCACAGGCAGGGCACACCTTCAATCAGACCATATTGCTCAAGGCCCCATCCAGCCTGGCCTTGAACACTTCCAGGGATGGGGCATCCACGGCTGCTCTGAACATCCTGTTCCAGTGCCTCACCACTCTCACAGTAAAGAACTTCTCCCAACATCCAATTCTAAACTTACTCTTTTTCAATTTAAAACCGTTTCCCATTACTAAATCATAGCAAGCAAGCCTAAAATATTAATCTTGCATACATACATTTTAAAAAAACCCCCACCAACTAAAAAAAATATATGCATTTACTGTCATCTATGTTATTCTGTTTCACTTTAAATCCTCTATCACCTATGCTTTATTACCCATTAAACCAGTATGCCTTACTCATAGCTTCCCTCTTGGGAAAATGAGATTTAATACTGCAACCATTTAATTTTTTTCTATCACCTTCATTTTAATTTAGCTTTCACCTTGAATTCTTAGTATCTTCTTCTCTTTACTCATTTCCACTTAAATAAAGGTAAATTGGCAATGCAATGTCATTTCTTGACTTCTATATTTTTTCATTAACTTTAATCTATTTCACCTTTTTTTTTTTTTTAACTTTGAAATGGATTAATATGTTTCACGGTTCTCTTTATCTAACAATTATTTCCTTGACTCAGTTTCAACATAAACACAGATCGGTGATGTTCTGGAGTCTGTTTTCTCATTAGCTATGGAAGAAGCTTCTCCACTTAACAGTCTTTCATCATTTCAAATCAAAGCAAGAAAGCTTTATTTTAATGCAAAATAATGTTTGATGGTGATTTGTATCGTAGGTTTGTTTTTTGCACTAGTCTTCTTAGTTAAAAAAATGAAAAAAAAACGGAGAATCCAAATAAGTTAAAGTGTACAGGGAACAACCTGTGGCTTAACCCTTTGTAGAAAGGTGGTCTTTGAAAGTAGAAATACACTCATTAGATCCTCTACACAAAAAGAAAAGTAAAGCAAAGGGTGAATCCATCCCTCAGAAAAGAGTGGCAATAAATCTCTTTGATTAGTCAGAATTGAGCAGTCTGAAATAAGAAACAAAAGCCAATAGCTCATCCCCTGCTTGTGTTTATTCCCCATGCAGCATGTTCAGTCTACTAGCTCAGAGAAGACTGAGTGAACTTATATTCAAATTCATCAGCCCGAACTGAAATATGAAATTACTAAGACACTACAATTATTTTATAAAGAACTTACAGGAATTTTAACTTTTCTTATAAATTGAATGCAGAGAGATGGAAAAATTAGATATAGAAGCAGGGGAGTCTAATTTTCCAGTACCCATGGGATCATAAGGTATTTTTAAGGTAATGTCTTACTGGGATTACTGGCAGTGGTAATTAGCTAAAATTGACAAGGCACTCATTGTGACATATTATGACAGGGAAGAATTTGTATCACAGCTCTACTTTAGCACTTCAACATATTAGAATAAATTAGCGTCATGGTCTCAAAAGGATATTCAAGGGTATTCCTCTCTTTTAATGTTTTGTAACTCTATCAGCTTTTCTACTGCATTACTATGAGTATTTCTATACCATTTGTACCGTTAGAGGAGACTTGCTATAAAATATTTTCTACATCTGCTAACTACACTGACTTGATGACTTTTATCTCAATGCACAGCTACAGAGAGGAGCTTTTGCTAAAGCATGCAAGTCTTCCAGCAGAATATCCTGGCTACCTTGAAATAACAGAATCCTTTGACACTTCAGAAGTACTTATTCTAAGTTTGGGGCTTTTGATTTATTATTTTTCTGGGAATTAATGAAGTTTCAATCTTTTCGCTTTTATTATTGCTGCATTTTCATACCTCTTTGAGAAAGGGTGAGAAAAAGAGTTTAGGATTGCTTTAAAGCTGACTCAATACTGTGCTTGCTTGAAGCTATTAATGACACATCATAAGAAACACTAGATGCCTGCCTAAACTTTACATTAATGCCTCTTAGATGAAAGGATTTTCTGGCATGAAAAACAGCGCAGCT
Organism: Dryoscopus gambensis; assembly: GCA_013389985.1. Classification (NCBI taxonomy): domain Eukaryota; kingdom Metazoa; phylum Chordata; class Aves; order Passeriformes; family Malaconotidae; genus Dryoscopus; species Dryoscopus gambensis. The sequence goes on from WEIT01018224.1 coordinate 22,125, forward strand.
GGGCAGCCTAAGAGTAATTACAAGATCATACTGCATTTCACTTTTTCTAACTGGTTTCTAAAGAAAAAGGTGGTTTTCTGACTTTGATCGTTACGTACTAGTGCAGGGGGAAGTGAAAAGTGGTTTTTCCTTCACCAGTAGTCGCAATCCCTACTAACATAAACACTGTGGAAGTCTTCAAAAACAGATCCTATAAGCTATTGTTGTTCAAGAAATAGTTCAGTGTCCTCAGCCTGTTTGGAAGCTCTCCAACACAGGCAATGTATAATCAAGTATTTAAGGAAAGTAGTGAGACAAAAAAAAAAAAAAAAAAAAAACTCTTTGA
>WEIT01018225.1:7333-19359 GCA_013389985.1 Dryoscopus gambensis
AGGGCACGGCCGGCGCCGAGCGGCGATGCCTGGCTGCCGGCAGTGTCAGCGAGCGAGCCGGCGCGTTCCCGGCGGCAGGGCGGGAAGGGGAGAGTTACGTTGGTGCTTCCTTACGGAGCTCGGGCCGCTCATGGCTGCGCGGGCTCGTCTGGCCGGTCTCTCAGGCATCTGGGGCCTGATCAGCGTGACAGAGAAGAAAGTGTGGGGAAACGGTGTGTGGGGTGGCACGGTGAGTGCGGTGGCAAGCGAAAATGAACAGTCCTTCTTCAGGCAGATGAGGGGAAAGAACCGTATCCACACTTTGGTTATAAATCTTAAGAAGAAACTTGAATATGCGGACCAAAAGAGCCCTCGCCAGCCAACTCAGGAAATCCTTCCTGTAAAATGTCTTTGTAATTTAATATTCATATTTCCAAGGGATGGAGTATGTCTGGAAAGTCAGTAGCAAAGGGGGATATATCTGTCTGTTTTGAATCTGCAGTATGTACCCTGCCTGTTTGAAGTGTAGGTGGCTATGGAGTGTTTTCTAGATGCCTGTGCTGCTCAGAGAAGGTGTGTGACAGCTGAAAGATGACTTTTGACTGATCAAGACTGATTTCGGGTCTTCAGCTGGTTATTTTTGTTATTCAAACCAGCTAAAAGTAGTATTTTTCCTAATTCTGAAAATCTCTAATGAATTTTCTTCAGAACAAATTGAAGGCAGGCAGTCAGGACCGGTCTCCGTGGAGGGACGTTTTTCTCCGTGGAGTTGCACAGGTATGACAGGAGCCTTGCTAGGCACAGCAGAGTGGCTGGCGTGGCCTGGCAGTGGCAACGGAAAGATGCAGGAGGGTGAGGGGATGGGAAAGGGGTAAGTAAGTAAGATTATGGTGAAGTATGCCGAATTCCAGCTTTACAAGGTGTGGGTGGGAAATGTACAGAGACTGAGAAGCTCTCTGGAACTTCTGGTGTAATAGCACGTGGGTAGGAAATTGCTCTCCTACGCTTGTGTTCGTTGTCTCCCTGCAGTGTTGTCCTGGGGGAGTTAAAGCCTTGAATGTCCACAGCCTCTATGAAACCAGCTTAGAAGGATTATAGTGAAAATGACTGAGAGTTGAAAGGAACCCTTGGAGGATCTCAGATTTCGAAATTTAGAAGAGTGTCATCAGACCAGGCATTTAAATCTGGCTGTGAATCCAGACTTAGATGAAATTATTCTCTCCACTCTTAAGGATCAATGGATTTGGGCATTCACAATGGACAGGTGACCCTAAGGTTGTACTGGTTTTAATAAATAAATAAAGCCAGTACAAAGCATGTAATCTTTTTTCCTAATCCAAACTAAAAGGGCCATTTAGATTTGCCTTAGAGTTGAAGTACTCAGACTAGCCATCAACTTTAATTTGTTGTCAATCAAATAAAATGTACTGTCAGAACTAATATGCATTGAACATATATGGGTCTTCTGTCCTTACATTTGTTACATAAGGTACTTTTTTCTCAAATCAAATTACTAATATAAACCATTTGGTGTAGGTTCCTTACTTTTAATACACTTCTATTAGCACAATAAATTAGAAACAAATACTAGAAGATTATTCTGTAACAAAGTATGTATCAAAAACCCCTATGAGCTGGTTTCAGTTTAAATAGAAAAAGAGAGAATCTAAGTTAGTAAAAATGATGCAAGAAATAAATTTAAAGTGTCTGTTGCTAACGTTTTTTTCATGAGCCAAACATAAAGCTAGAACGATGTTAGGCAGACTTCTCTTTGCGCAGAATTGAAGTATTACAGGTGTTGCATTCCAGAAATTTCACCTAAGTCTCTGAACTTCCTGGGTTTTAATATTTATTTTCAAATATTCTTTAATTGTTATTGAAACACACTGTTTTGTGTATATCATTAGTGTGATCTACAATGTCTTAACTTCTTGTTGTAATCGCAAGATTTTTTTTCACAAACTGACACCATCTTTACTTAGAAATGTTTATACAATGGGTCGTGAAGTAGGACTAAGAACATAATGGTAAAGGGCTATGCTCCCACAACTTGCTTTTAGTCTAAGCAAAGTCTAAGGACAAACATGGTGCAAAGCCTTTAGTATGCAGTTCTAATCAGTTTTATTTTTCACCAAAGAATAAAATAAAGTCTTGCATTGTAAGGAATATGTACATTGAAAGAAGCATGTAGTTAGACATGGCAATTCAAATATTTGACTTGAGAGTGCCAGGCAAGATTTGCTCATTCAATTAAAATTCTATTTCATCTTATGCAAGTTCTTTGTGAATCCCCACACTGAAATACTCTTGGATGTGGACCAAGATCTCTCTATCTTCTTGCAGATTTCAGATAAATAGTGAAGTTAGAATAACACAGAAAGTCTTGAAAGGCATCAGTGGAAGGTTGTCTCTAACGGAGGTCACAGAAGATGCGTGTTTTACAGGTAATGGGTGATTAGTCAGCAGTATGTTAGCCAGATATGTGATGTTTTGAATGAGTCTTGGACAGATCATATCAGCAAAGAGGCTGAGAGGAATAGGTGCTAATTCTGTAATCGTGGGCTGATTAGGCAATGGTCCTATCTTTTCTCAGAAGAGAAGCAGTGGGATTCATACTTCTGCACCATTTGAAATTCTGAAGGGCTAAAACAGAGCATGTGGTTCTGATACCACACCCAATTAAGGGAGGTATGAATGAACGCTTAACTGCCAATTAGCTTGAATATATGCATGGCACTTTCAGAATGTAAAAACATAAAAGCTTCAGATAATCTGACCTGTGGTACTCTTTGAATTATCCTGAAATCTGCTCTCATCAGATATGATTACAGCTGCTAGTGTCTGGTTTGTTGCTTTTGCTTGTTTGACCTTCACCCTTCTAATTTCAGCAGGCAGCTGAGATCTGACTTGGACTGTGCTTGTACAGCTGTAGCCAGGTTCACATGATCCCTTGGGTTCTACTGGACGGCTCTGTCTAATAAGATGACCGAGTCCTTTAGTCTTTACCCAGATTTTACTGTTTCCATTGGAATTTTATTACCTTTCCTCACATTATTTTTATTGGAATGTATTTACTCTGATCTGCTCTTGTTTTTTTTATTATATTTTAGACTATGATTGCAAGTGTTATTCATAAGCAGATTGAAATAAAGGGTGCTGAACACCTGTGGGGCAGCCTTGTGAGGTGCTTCTTTCTCTGTATTGTGATAGGACAGGTTCAAGGAAAGGATCAAGAAAGGAAAAATGTGGTGTTTTTACTGGTTGGGGAAATAATGCAGCACAGGGTTTTCAGAACAAAACACCTTTCAGGTGAAACAGAAGAGAGTACAGAGCGATTATTTCAAGCGCAGAAAATCCTTTAATTCATGTTGATTAAATTAAGCTACGTTCATATGTTTCCAGGAACTGCTTCGTGGTTGTCCTCAGGTCTTTGTTAATACAGTAAACATGGACAGTAAAAATGACTGAGAAGTAAACAGTCACATTAAGACATGACGGTGTGTTGTGAACTGCAATAAGTAATATCTGTCATTCAGCTGGGCAGACAAGTAAGAAATCCTATCTAAGTGGGTTAGGGAAGCACTTGTCTTCCTAATAATAACTATGCTCTTGAAAGCTCCTGTTTTGCAGAACCAGGTGGTGGAGTGTGATCCTTCAGTATTACATTTTTTAAATCACGGTCAAACAGGTCAAAAGGCAAACAAAAAAAGAAAAGCATACATTGCTTGTTTTCAACTGTAGTATCTGCCAGTTCTTGATACCTAGCAGGTATCTCTGTCAGGTTGCTTCCTAATTGTGAATGCTGAGTTGTTTTCCTCTCCTTTTGAAAGACTATTTGTTTTTTCAATTATAAACATTGTTTCCTGCAATACTCCAGTTCCTCTGAACTCAGTAAAAAACAAACCCTGGAAAATAATCTTTTGTCCTCAGTTTTGCTCAAAGGCTTTCTCTTACAGCTCTTTGACTGTGGTATTCGTCCTTGTTTCTGGCTCTCTTTCCTCTTTGTCCATTTGTTTATTCTCTCACACATGCAGTTGCATGCAGCTCGTCCAGTTAAAATTATAGCCTCTAAATTTGCTTCACTGGACCTTCAAAGTTATCCCTGATGTTTCTACTTAAATGTTTCAGTGTAACATATATTTGATAACATCACCTAATTGTTTTAACTGCCTGTTTTAATAGTTGATGTATTTTACATCTGCTGAAAATTGAGGTGGGTCAGAGGTGGGTTTCTTGACAATGTGCATTGCCATAATGAAAAAGCTCCAAAAAGTGTTCCTTTCCAGAGGGTATTAACAGTGAAATTATTCTTAGAACTGACCAGGAAGTGAGCTTTGTCCAAAAACCAGGGACTTATGTATCTCCTGTTTTCTACATTGAGAAGATAAAATCTGTAAAAGGGTTCAGGAGGACTTACATGTATTATGTCATAAAGACATAAAGACAATCAGATGGAGACAGAAAGTGCTTCTGTGGAAGAGTCCCACAACTGACTGAGTCTTCATGGAATAGAACCAGTTCTGAATAAAGGGAAGGATCAAATACTGTATGGATGATAAACTCTTTTGAAACTGATACCTAGCCATGATTTGTCTAAATGTTATTTTTGCTCTGGTTTTGGTAAGGAGGACTTCCCCCTGTGCGGCCTAAAAATGTCCTTATTCTGAATCATGCTTGGAAATAGGGCAGTTACCATAGAATTATAGAGTAGTTTGGGTAGAAAGGGACCTTTAAAAGTCATCTAGTCAGTCCAGCCCCTGTGCAGTAAGCAGGGACATCTCCAACTAGATCAGGTTGCTCCAAGCCCTGTCCAGCATGACCTTGAATGTTTCCACAGATGGGGCATCCATAACCTCTCTGAGGAACCTGTTCCAGTGTTTTAGCACCCTCGTGATAAAAAATATTGTCCTTATATCTACGCTCTTTTGGTTTAAAACCATCACCCCTTGTCTTATCCCAACAGCCTATGTTAAAAAGAACATCATTCTTTTAAGTCCCCTTTAGGTACTGAAAGGCTGTTAGAAGGTCACTCTGGAGTAACCCTTCTCCAAGCTGAGCAACCCCAGCTCTCTCAGCCTTTCCTCACAGAAAAGATGCTTCAGCCCCCTGATCATCTTCATGGCCTTTCTCTGGACCAGTTCCAACAGGTCCATGTCCTTGCTGTGCTGGGACCCCAGAGCTGGATGCAGCACTGCAGGTGGGGTCTCACCAGAGCAGAGCAGAGGGGCAGAATCCCCTCCCTGGCCCTGCTGCCCTCGGTGCTCTGGATGCAGCCCAGGACACGTTTGGCTCTCTGGGCTGTGAGTGCCCATGGCTGGGTCCTGTCCAGCCTCTCACCCACCAGCACTCCACATGCTTTCTGCACAGGGCTGCCCTTGATTGCTCTTGATTCGTTAGTTCCCCAGCCTGTGTGTGTATATATATGTCTCTATATATATACATATACGCACATGTATATGCAATTGCCACTGCACTTTTGTAGTGTCCTGATGCATTCAGAAATGACAAGGATTGTCATTTTACATAACATTTAAGCCATTGTGAAAAAGTGTATATTTATGAATACATTTGTAATTTACAAACCACTCTATTGACAGAATGATTGCACTTCTTTCATTTGCTTGCAAGTGAAGTAAAATCAATTTATTGGCACCTGCAGATTGGTGATTTCACAGGAGAATTTTTAGCAGCCTCCATGATCCATTGCTGGTTTTGAACATTCAAAAACTGAAGTTACAGCAGCCTACTGCATGTCATCTATCCACCTCCTTTCTAGCTGCTCTCAATTATGATGACTTGTCACCATTCACTCCATAATTACATTCTCAAGGTTATTTCCATCTCTGCTCCTGATGTGTCCAAAGCACATACATTTACACCTATTCATTTCTGACAACCAAGTCTACTTTTCTCCAATAATATATTTAATATGTGCATTTATCATCTTTTCTGTCCAGAAGATGTCTTTGCTTGCACCATATCTCAACAGCTTCCGTTTTCTTTGTCACTATCAATAATTTCTCAAAAGTCACATTCATAAGTTGCTACAGCAAAAAATTAGGCATTTCACCGGTCAAATCTTTCTACTTTCATGGTGAAATTTTTTTCCCAGGCTCTTATAAGGGAAGCCATGGATGGATCAACTATTCTTCAAAATTTTCCAGTTTCTATTGGACAGGTTCTGATTGGGTAGATTTGATCTCAGGTAATTGAATTTATGAACTGTCTCTATAGCTGGACCACTAATCATGAAGCTAGATAATACACTATTTTTATGAATTAAGTAAAGTTACTTTGTGTATGGCATACTCAAGAATACCCTGTATTTTTCATTAGCCTTTTATTGTCTCTCTAATACTTGGTGTACAGCAGAGGCGGTTGTGACAGTGCTATGTCATCAGCTGAAGGTCATTGAAAAGAAGTTTAAATTATTCAGTTTCAAATTTCAGCTTTTCCATTCTGTGAAGTCCTTATGAGATTTTTTTTTTTGTCCCAGACAGGCTACAAGGAAGTTTGCAATTATCTGTAGTTTTAATAGTAGCACATGGTTCTTTACATTCACTTGGTATTTTTTCAAATAACAAGGCAGATTTGGGGAAATTCTGAGTGTATGGGACTGCGTAGAGGAAATACTGCTGGGGAAATTGGGAAAGTTTGGCAGTATGTTTAGGCCATGGCAGCTGTTTTTTGAAGGCAAGACAGTGAATCTCCCCCCTGCCCCATTAAATAAGAACTGTGTCCTATGATCTATTAAAAAATGAGAACGTGTGGTACTAACAAGTTCTGATTAAGAGGCTCATTTGTGAAAGGTATCAACTGTATTTACGATGCTGCTGTTGCTAATTCTTCCACAGATATATTGTCTGCTGCTCGCAGTAAGGAAAAGAATGATATGAAACTTTACAAATTAATATGAACTTGGAATTTACCATTATGGTCAAAGAAAGACGTTTGATGAATGGATGTGTAGCCTCAGAGCTGTACTGTAATGACGGGGTCATTTCACGTTGATGGATAGGTTATGTGGTGTATTATTCAGAGGCTTAAAAAAGGGTTGCATTTATCAAACTTGGGGAAGCATCAAAGTGTGTGGGTATGACTGTGTGAGCAACAGAATCATTATAGTTTGCCTTTGAACAAAGTCAGGAAATATATTGATCATATAGGTTTATGCACTAGGGGAGCAACTAATGATGATCAAGTCAATGTGTTCTGTGGACGGCTCAAGGGGATAATCATTAAAACATTACACCACTACACCATTTTGGAACCTGAATATGAAAGTTGGAATTTCAAACCCTCATAAAGAACAATTTGCCCTTGAATTTATAAAATAAAATCACTTCTTTGGTTTGTGCTGCTCCAGTCACTTCATCCTTACAATTCTACTTCAGTTAATACACTGGACGTTTGCATCCAGGTCATTAGCCAGCATGACAGTAGCAGCACACTGACAGCGTAGTGATCCACAGCAGGGAATACTGAGTATCAATGGAAGAAGATTTTCGTAAATTCGGGATATGTGGCAGCAGAGAAGCTAAATAAGGTTGTTTGAGCCAGTACTTGCATGGGTGCTTGACAAAGCAGACATCGAATTAGTATCTAAAGAGAGCACGGAATATCAAGTATTGAGTAGATAAAGCCAGAAGTAGCCTAGATAAGGCAAGAGCAAATACAGAAATGAGAAAAGTATAGTCTTGGCAAAAATGCTTAGTAATACAAAAACTGTGTTAGCAATATTCAGATTTTTAGCCAAAAATTCATGATGCAGTATAAAAAAAGTCCATGATGGTGGAGTGATCAATGAAGGTGATGCTAATGCCAGCAGAGGGATTACTGCTTGTAAAGTAGAGTGGTATGTATCCACTTAGAATTTCACCAACATCTAATACCACTATTTATATCTGATCTGAATTTGGCAAGGCAGCTCATGTGTACTCTGTGTAATATACTATACACTGTATCAAGCACATAAACACTTGCTTTCTTAAGTATATCTCTGGACTGTGCTTTTTATCTTCCAGACACTGCATACTTATACCTAATAATTTATATTTTTAGGGAAGCACTTGCTAAAATTGTAAACTTCTTCCATCTAAGTCCTTTAATAAGGCAGAAAAAGACTTTTAGCCACCACGTGAACATTTAAGTCACTATTTTAGGTGTAGTCAGGTTTTGTTTATGAAATGCCAGTGACCTATATTTAATCAATAATTTTTAAACCTTCAAGATCTGCTCAGCAGCCACCTCCAATCCAGAAGAAAACTGGAGTGAATCATATTTTTCATCCATTTTCAGTATCATTCAGCTGCCTGGATGCACTCCATTAGGCATTAATTTTTATTCAAAAAACTATGACAATATGTTCTCTTACACAGCTTCACAGTAAAAAAAAAGATTTAAATGAAAAAATATGTTGACAAGTCTATCAGATTCTGAATATAGTAAGACAGAACAGAATAATGTTACTTCTAGGGGAGAAAAGCAAGAGATCCTTAAATCCCCTAAGGAAGCTGCTTCATACAGCAAGTATGAAATAACACTAAAAGTACACAAATGCTGACATAATCTATGAGCAAAAAATCCCCAAATCCTCTACAGTTTCCTGAATTTAAGCAAACTTGCAGTAATATTTTGTCTGTCTTACCAAAACCTTATTTTGGTGTTTGTCTCTCTGTTCCTTTCTAAAAGATTTGTCCCTTGACCTGCTGCTGGGTGTGGGAAATGGGAACACAAGAACAGGTATGAACAGGAGAAATGGGATAAGCAAAGATGTAGTAGAAAATCTGCAGCTGGCTGGGCAGTAGTTGTTTCATGTGAGCAAAAAAAAAATGCAGAGATAGAAGGCGAAATAAATAGCACTGAGTGAATTGTAAGTGTCTTTTAAATATTATTATTTGTGGACTGTAAGTACAATTTTGCCAAATTCAAGATGAACTGGAGAAGCCAAGTTTTGAGAACAATATAATTAAATGTTCTGTTATATATCTTAATACAAGTTATACCTACAGTTCTATTAACTTAATATAAAGGCTCCTTTCAGTTTCGATTTTGGCTTTGCATATTTAGCAGCCACTAAAATAATCTCTTCGGAAACTAGATGAACAAACTTGCAAGAAGATTTTTTAAAAGGGAGCATACTATTAAAACTCAAAGTTAAAAAGGAGATAGTTGTGGATTGTTGCTGTGTCCCCTGCCTATCTCTCTGCCGGCCAGCGAAGGCAGGAGTCTGGGGCAACATTCCCTGTGGGTCCGTAGAAGGAAGGGGGCTGCAGCAGCTCACCGGGGCTTGCAGAGTGTCTCTGGGCTGTGCCTTCGCAGGCAGCAGCAAGCCGTAAGGGAAACACAGTATCTCTCCTAGGTGGTGAAGTCAGGAGGAGTTTATTTCAGGTCCAGCACCGGCAAGGAGGAGGAAAGGGGGAAGGGGGAGGGGAGAGGGAAGGGGAAGGGAGAGGGTAGAGATCCAAGTGGAAAGAGAGCCTCGTCCTCTGAGCATTCCCTTATCACAGTTTCGAAGGGCCCGCGGGCCCAAGGCTTGAACCAATGAAAAGCTCACAGGGGAGGGATCAAAGGGATCAAAATACATCACCACAGTGGATTTCTTTTCCCCTTGTTTACATATGAAGGGGAGTTTAGGTCAACTGGAGAGCTTCATCAAAATATATTGGGAGCTTTTATTTCTGTGTGCTTGCTGTTTTGATGCTGCTGGTTAGTCTTCTCGCTGAGACCTGGGAAGAATGTATGTGTGATAGTGGCTGCAGTCACACTTGGGAGTGACATAACCTGCCATTCCCAAAGTGGGGAACCTGACAGTGTAGAGTTTTGAAAAGTAAATGAAGCAAGCTTAAATTATGGAAATGTTTGTTTTGTATTTCATCCCATTAATGGGTTGAAACATAATCTAGATATGGATTTACTTGTACTTGCCTTTTATAATTGCTGAATTTGAAAAGTACATGTATAACCAGAGACAGTTAGGAAAGTCCAAAAATGCATCTTTAAGAGCCATCAAAGTCACAAACTTCATAATTCTGCTGAGGAAAATAATTACCAACACATGTATGGATGTTGTGGTTTATCCCCAGCCAGCAACCAAGTCCCACACAGCCACTCAATCTTTCTCTCACAGTGGAATGGGAAAGAGAATTGGAAGGGTAAAAGGGAGAAAACTCCTGGGTTGAGATAAAGACAGTTTACTAGGTAAAGCAAGGACCTCACAAAAAAACCCAAGGAATCCCTTTACCACTTCCCATGGGCAGGCAGATGTTCAGCCATCCCCAGGAAAGCAAGGCTTCATCACGTGTATTTGGGAAGTACAAATGCCATCACTCAAGATGTTCCCCAGCTTTCTCATTCTTCCCCCAGCTTTAAATACTGAGGATGACACTGTATGGTCTGGAATATCCCTCTGGCCAGTTGGGGTCAGCTGCTTCAGCTGTGTCCTTTCCCAACTCCTTGCGCACCCCCAGCCTCCTCACAGAAGATGCCTTGGCTCTGTGTAAGGGCTGCTCACCAATAATAAAAACATCTCTGTTGTATTATCAACCCTGCTTTCAGCACAAATCGAAAACACAGCCCCATACCAGCTACTGTAAAGAAAATTAACTCTACCCCACCCAAACCCAGCACAATGGATGAGGGGGAAATTGGCAATTTGTTCTGCTGAATATGTAACCTTTTCCTTTTCTACTCTTCTCCTGTGTAGTATATTTTATTTTTTGTACGTGGAAAATAGGCAACTTCATAATAAAAACTGATATAAAGATAAAACTCTTACTTAAGTTTTGAGGTACGCATTTTTGTCTCCTAACCATCACTACTGCACAGAAGAAGAAATACTAACTCAGAAATTGAAGAACTACACAGAAAATATGAACTACTCCCATTTAAATGTTCTTTTGTGTGTTCTTTCTTCCAGGTTTTGGGGTATGTAATCAGAGGAATAAAGCAGTTGAAAGAGTTCAGTATTTGATCATCTATTTGAAAAAGCTTAAACATGTTTTCATGCTGGTTGTATCAACTGTTTTGGTTTGAGGGTTGGTTGGTTTGTTTGTTTGTCTGGGTTTTTAATAAGTTGTCTATTACAGTTGGGCCCAGATCCAAGTGACACCACCTCTGCTCCATCCTGAATTGTGTGTATCAGGTTGCAGATACCAATCTGAATGTCATGAGCTAGAGCAGGGTGGAATGGAGCTTGTCTTAAGATATGATTCCCTCATTCTCTGAACTTGGAATTGTCATGAATTTGACAGGTATAAGGTAACTAATTTTTGCCTAGTTCTTAAATAAATTGGAAACTGTAGACTGTCCTGTTAAAAGGAGTGACTGTCCTTTTATGTCTCTGAAACTGTAAGATGGTCCTTAGCTGCCTGTGGCTTTCTAAATTTGAGTTTCTTTTGTTGCTGGTGTTATTCACTGGAAAAGAATGTGGCCTCATTTCCAGTGAGAGAGAGTATGAAATGTTAAAAAATAGAAGCGATAGGTGGATTTTAAAGGGACTAAAAAAACCCCCCAAAGACGTCAGAATTTACAGGAAAGAAAAAGAAGGCCTTCTTCCCCATTCAGTAACAACCAAATAGCTACCAAATCGAGTTCATTTCCTATCTAAATAATTAGATTCTATCATGTGACAGTTACAAAGAAGCACATAATAAACAAAGGATTTTCTTAAAAAATAGTAGTCTACACAGCTGTTTTTAAATGCACATCACTCACTCCCTGCTCCCTTCCCCCATCTCCTTGGCTTCTTGTTTCAGCATAAGACATCTGGCATACAAGTTATTCAAGTTCAGAAACTAGTTACTGAAATCTAATTAATAAATGAGTGCTAGTGGGTTTAGACCATAACAAGTTCCCTAATTTATTTTTACAAGCAGTTGGAGCAATCCACAGATGTTCGTGACAGATGTCAAGTACAAGGATTGCTGTAACTAGCAGCTTTTGTGTAACAAATGGTAAATGAGGAAAACTGACACTAAGCAGGATACCTGCAAGATATTTATATATTGTAGAATTTTGAAGCCATTGGGTTGTGGTATCAGAAAATT
>WEIT01018225.1:35418-50829 GCA_013389985.1 Dryoscopus gambensis
CAGGTATTTTATTGCCTAATCAGTAACTGTTATTAGTGAATAGTGACTCTTTGCTGTAATTAACTTCCGATTTCTGAGCCTTACTAAGGTTTGCTAGTCTTCTGAATAATTATTCTTAAAAAATATAATTTGGTTTATTATGATCATCACTAGAACTCAACAGAGCTTTGATATTGATATAAAGAAAAAAAAGGAGACCATGCCCTACTCCATGCCTGTATTTCAATTAATAATTGCTTTCCTTTTCCATACAACATTAGTGCAGTAATTGCAGTTATTATAGGTGGCATAATGTTTTAACTAGATGTATTCAAAGGCTTCATGGCAGAAGTGTGGACACTTCTGGACAGAAGCCTTTTCTTGCTTTATGGTTTAAACAGTTGTAAAATGTTTTTAAACAATTAAAAAAAAAACTCCACACAGGCTGAGGCATTTCTGGATGTCACTGGGTCAACCCAGCAATCAAAGCAAGCAGGAGTGCCTGAAGCAGATTTCCCAAGCCCTGAAACAGCCTGGTTCTAGCAGGGCTGCTTGGTGAGGTTCTGAGAATATGTGGGGTTGCAGACTCCACAACCTCTCTGCCAGTGTTTGAACACTGAAGAACTCCTGTTTATTCTTAAAATATCGTGGATGGGGGGAAATTATGAAAGACTTTTGGAAGATTTGGCAACTGTTAATGTCTTCCAGTACTTTTTTAAGAGGAGTAGTTTCTGAATGTTAACAGAATGTAAATGTTCCATAATGTTAACTGGTCATCAGTAGCAGAGGAATATTTGTGAACTGGCTGCCTGGCATTGCAAACTTTACTTTTCTGGATTTCTCTTTTAAGCTACATTTCATTTATTCTCTCTTCCAGATGCAGATTCAGTGTCTAGTCAACTGGAAAATAAGGCTGCTCTAGCTGTCAGCCATTTGGAAAGAAGAAAGGCAGACATCTAGAAAATGCTTTCCTGTATGCTTATGTATTTCTTTTGATCTTTCAGCGATCTAAACAGAAGACATGGAAATGTGATTGTGTATTTTATTAAAATTACGCTGTTTTTATTTTATTTATTTTTTTTTTAATTCCAGGTCNCAGAACTGCTGTTGCTGTATCCCAAAGGGACCCAAGCCACTTAGTGGCACAAGCAGTGCATTATGTCAATAAGGAAGAGCTCTTCAACAGCATGTCAGAGATGTTTTCTGACCTAGATCCTAGTGTGGTTTATATGGTTCTGTCTGAATGTGATTTTAAAGGTAAATAATGTACAGCTGACGGTACAGTTTTGTTTCATGTGCACATAGCTCTTAACTAGTGCAACTCCAGGAAAGTTGGTGTGGGTGTTGCAAGCATATTTGTGAGTTTAATGAGTAGGTGAGTAATAATATTTTGAAATTTTACTACCAGGTAAATTTCTCCAAGTTTAACAATGTTTCTTTGAGGCTGGTAAATGCAGCAGTGTGCTCCATAAATGGAGGTACTGTTTAGAGTGGATTGTTCTGTGACCAGGCAGTGGTGGTGTTGTGAGGAGAATCTGGTTTTTCCAGTTAGTTTCTGTGCCATATCTGCAAGATGCCTAGGCTGTTTCTGCAGGAGGGTATTTTATGTTCTAGATCACAATTTTTTGATGGTATGCCATATGTGGTCCTGGCAGCATTTGCTTTTCCTTTAGTACTTGAACTGAGCTTTTGTTTCACTTTTATTTGCATTGTCATCTTGTTGTGTCCACTGAGGATTAGTTTCTGCAGGATAAATTCTGTTTAGAGTTCTCAGCAGCCTTGCTTGAACTGTGTTTCTTTCCCTGCATTCTGCCGACCTACATACCCACCTCTCCCGGCAGACTATTTTCATATTTATGCCCAGTCCCTCCCATTCTTTTGTGGTTTTAAAATTCTTCTATATGCAAGTTCGCTTGCTTATGATAAAAGTACCACATGAGGGGCTGGATAGCAGTGTCTGAGGAGTTACTTGTCAGGGGAATAAGCCATATATGGAGCACTTTAACCAGTCTGTATTCATTTGATCAGGTGTGATTAACTGAGATTATTGTAAGAATGTTTGTGAAGAAGACAGATTTTGGCATTTTTTTATATGTATGAAAGCTAGGTAACCATTAAAAGGACTCTTTTTATTGCCTAAATTGTAGAGTTTATAAATTAATACCAAATGGNAGAGTTAGTAACTTAATACCAAATGGGAGAGTGCTGTTTTGATTGTTGTTCATTTTAAAATTGAATTTGATGGAATTACTGATTCATGCTTCGAACTCTTAATAAGATTCACCTTTATCATCATAACAGTTTTATCTAAAGCTTATTGGAGAATGCAGTAAACACGTAGAGTTTATAGTCTTGTACTGTTAACAGTAGTTTAAAAATGGAAAGGTTAGCATATTTGAGTGCTAATAAGTTGTTTTCATACAGTAGAGAAGCTGGAAGGATGACAGAGATTTTGTTTCATGAGTGCAGACAGAGTCACACTTAAATGAACTTGAACTTTTTGCTACACTGTCTTTCAGAAAAACAAGCTTAGCTTTAGGGTTCAGATGATGTTTGTGCCAGCTTCTCATTTTGTTCAAGTTGATCCCTGGTACCCTATGCTCCATTTAGTGGCTTTACAAAGAATTAATGCAGATACTGGCTTTTTCAGGCTGTATTAAGATGGGACATTTTTAAGTGGGCCATAATAAACATATTTGCATACTTCTATCCCTTTCATACTTCATAGAGTTTTTAGTTAATTTTACACTATTTCACCTATATGAGATAGATTAGAAATAAGTATCCATTTAAACAGGCAGTTCTGGTATTTTTTCCTGTTAAAATTAGTAATTTTTAGACAGTATTTCCTTAGTAATTTTTAAGTTTATTAGGTTGTTATTTTTCAGTATGTCTGAATTGAGTTCTNTGTCTGAATTGAGTTCTGCCTTTACTTCTAATGAGAAATGGATCAAGGGAGTTTCAGAAGCTATGTTTAAAGATGAATTGGTGAACTGTCTTTTGGTTGTTTCTTTAGTTGGAATAAATGCTTCTTAAGTAAAAAAATTGCATGCACATCAGCTTGGGTTTGTTTAGTTGACCATGCTGTATTCTTTTTATCTTACCCAACAGTAGAAAATGCTATGGATCATCTTCTAGAGCTANGAGCAGCAACAGAAACAGTCCTGTCACCTGGTGTGCAGCTGACTGAAGAACTGAATTCCGTAATAGAAACTGCCTTTCAGAGTTACAGCTTGAATGATGAATGGCCTAATTCTGCAAATGACCAAATAGTACACGAGCACCCTGTGGAACATGATGGTTTTACCGAATTTCTCGAGTGGGAAAAATCCGAATCTGTTTGCAATGTCCTACTTTTTCCACAGCAAGCAGAGACAAATAATGAGGTTTTAGAAAACTTCTGCTCTTCCCAGCCACCACTGAGTCAGCTGAGCATCCAGACAAGCTCACCATCTGCATCAGACACTTTTGCACAGATACTGGAAGATTCTGATTTGTTGGAAATACATGTTCAACATCATGTAGCTTCAGAAGTATATGAACAATCAAATGGAGAAATATCACGTGAAAATTCTGATCAGACACAAGATACCCTTTTGGATCAAAGTAGTATGATTTCTGCTTCTGGTGGGTCCTCCCAAAGACCTGTGGAACTTGGAGTAGCTGTTACTGGAGATCCTAATTCAAGGTGCCTGGAACAACATGAAGATGCAGTGACTGCCTTTAGCAGCTGCCAGACTGCTTCTCTTCCAGAGGCGTGTATCTCTCCTGAAACATCCAGTTTCAAAACACAAAAACCTGCAGATACTCAGCAAACTCAGCAGGGTTATAACTTAAATTTTTCTACACCATCATCTCAGCAACACTGGAATCTCATGGCTCCTGTGTTTTATCCATCCAGTGGAAGTCACAGCTTTGTAATTCCTGTGGCTGCCAGTCCAGGCCAGTGGAGACCTGTTTCTGACTCTAGAACTTCGGAAAAAGCACTTTTTCTTTCCTCCCCAGTGGTTTCAAATGCCTGGGATGGCAACCCTTCTCTGAAGGTATGGGGAAATCAAGATAGAAACTCAAAATTGAACCTCTCGCAAGCACAGCAACCACGTGTTTGTCACATGATGAGAAAAAAGATGCATCTTATAGGTCAAGTACTTGTTCTTCTCAGAGGTGTTCCAGGATCAGGAAAATCATATTTGGCAAGGTAGAACATTTATATTGTGAGCTTCTAAAAAAATTGCTTAATCATGTACAGGATTGAGCGCAGGCAGAGACGAATTTCTGACACTTGTAAATAGTTACGCGTAAACCCAAATTGCCAGCTACACAGTACATGCAGTGTGAAGAGTAATCATAATTGCTGAGAGCCGAGTTTCTTGCGGGTCCTTGACCTCTAGTGGAAACTGAAATAAAAGTGATGAGCTTTAACTTCTATCACTGAACAAAGAAGTTTGTCAGCAAAGCATCATTGCTGTAGTGTTAGGTCTGCTGTATTCTTTCAGTCCCAGTTTATTTCGAGTATTTCCTTCGAATAACATTGATGGAAATCTGCAAGCTCTTTACAGGCAGAAGCTCCCCTTTCACTCTGCAACTTCTTTTGTATAAGTAGTATATGTGAAGCTTATTGGGGGGAATTCTTGATTTCTTTCCTTACTCTCTAAAAGCCTAGATTGAACTTCGACTCCTTTGACTGACACCTGAAACATTTGATGCAATTAAGACAGGGTATTTGTCAGTGTGAAAGTATGTCACTACATGTAGATGGAAAAATACCTCCCTTGTTTTGAAATGAGAGACTTGTAGGGAAACTATACCAGCTCTCTCCCTTAGATAATCCTCAGCCTTTGGAAAAAAAGGAAAGAAATTATTATAGATTATATTTACTTGGAGGTTGATTTTTTCTTTCCCTCCTCTTACCTAAATTTGCTGCTTCCATTCCAGATAATTTTGGTTTTGTGCCAGAGACTAAAAGAAAGTATGTATGGTAGTAGATATTGGAGCCTGGGAGGAGAAGGGGGAAAAAGCTGTTTATTTCTTGATCTTTCACAGGAATTTGCTTGAGGATAACCCAGGTGGAATCATTCTTAGTACAGATGATTACTTTTACAAACATGGACAATACCATTATGATCCTGATTGCCTAGGGGAAGCACATGACTGGAACAGGAAACGAGGTGAGATATAAATAAAGGATTTACAGTTCAGTGCCTGTCTGCTGTTTAAAAATCTGCCTGTCTTGTAAGGCCTGTGTTACATGACAAGCATTTCTCCCATCACAGAAGTATTTTTTAATACGTGCGGAAAAAGAATATGAGCACAAACTCAGAAGTCATCTGTTCATTGTGTGTTTTGCAATTAGAAATGCCAGTGTCTTTGTCAAGAGTATGTTTTGTCCTCAGATTTTTTCATGGTATGTATTTTGGCTAGTGACCCATTTCTGGAGTGGTTACCTATACCATCTCCCAGAAATATTACTTCTGAGATGATCCATAATATGCATATGCAGTAAGTAATGAAGATCCAAATACTACACAGGTATCTTCCTGCTCTTCATTATATTTTTTTTCTCTTGTACACTAAATTGTCAAATTTAAACAAAATTATAAGAGCAAGAACAGAATAAATTATTTTTTCCCGTTTTCATGATCAGGTAAGGGTTTTCTTGACAGTGACTTGTGCTAAACTCACCACAGAACAATTCTTTTTAAGCTTTTGCTTGCTAAATTTTTTCTGCTGTCAAATTTCTACCAGTGGAGAAATGAATTAATAAATGTGAGATTCAACAAGAACTGTGATTGTTCAGACACATTGTAACATGGCTATAGAAACATGGTGCTGTGTCTCAAATCTAGTGATTCTATACATTTCATTACTGTGTATTTAAATTACAATAATTCTTTTGGTTTTTCATATTTTATACAGTTTACAGAGTGGACTAATCTTAAGACTGTTATAAAGCCAAGAATTTTGTATGCAACAAAGAAGTCCACTCTAAGGTGATCATGTAGTTTTTTTAGTTTAATTTACTGATTGATTAGTCATCCTGGTGCATTTTACATCTGCATTTTCATTCCTTGATTATCATGCATACGTTAATTCAAAAGCTAATGCCATGTCTCAGTAGCTTTACATGTGATGGGGGGATTTCTGAAATAGAGGGCCTTGAAACAGATCAAGCTATGGCAAGAGTTCTTCACACAGTGGTTAATCATTATGGATTATCTATGTAAAAAGATAACAAATTTAGAGAATGAGTATTAATATTATGTTCACCCTTTTGTAATGAATTTAACTATGAGTCTAACGAAATTATGACATTCTTTTGTACGTGTGTATTTTTCAGCCAAAGAAGCATTTGAAATGAGAATCTCTCCTATAATAATAGACAACACAAACATACAAGCGTGGGAGATGAAGCCTTATGTTACTTTGGTTAGTATTACAATTTGACCAGTGTGAAGAGATTATTGACTGGCATGGCAACAACATATGTTTTAAAATGGGAGTGTCTTTCTCAGTCTAGCTGCTATTCCAGAAGGAAGTTTGGAGGGGAAAAAAAAAAAAGTGTTGCATGAAATCACATTACCCACTATCATGTCGTGCGGGTACCTGAGCATTAACCTGGCCTACTTACCAAAAGCCAAATGTGTTGTGGTTTGACGCTGGTTTAAACGCCAAACACACGAAATCCAGTTATGTGCATAAGGGGAATATAGATTTATTGAGGGAAAATGTAAAGAAACTTTGGGGCAAAACAAGGTCCACACTTAAACAATTGCAATATAAAGGAAAGTTTACTACTAACAGAATGAAAAAAAATAGTAAGAGATTAAAGCAAACTTTTAAACACTTTTTCTTTCCCAATGCCTTCTTCTTTACCACAAACCTTTCACAAATGAAAACAAAACAAGACCATGGCATTTTTGTCAGAGTTGCACCTTTTCTAAGAGTCTATTTATACTTAAGAAAAAGAGGTTCTTCTACTGTACTATAGAATTTTCACAAACCATCAGTCCCGCCCAGAGGAAAATCTGTTGATGTGAAAAAGGTATCTCTCCCATGAATCTTTCACAGTTTTCCCACACTGCCAAGTCACGAGCCACAGGAGAAAATGGGGTTTTAATCTTTTAAGATGAGTTATCGCAGCCTGAAAGTAAAAGTTCTCTGCTTCAAATCTCTTAACAGCTTCGTGTAACTTCTATGTGGCCTGGCGTGAGCCTTTCTTTAAAATCACCAGCTGCACAAGAATTTTTCATCTCCTGAAGTTTTTCCAAATGGATTAAAGTCCTGTCTATGGCTTTGCAAGAAGCATTTTTAAGCTCTGCCCCAAAAGCGCGACAGCCCTCTTTTCCCGTTGCCATCCAGCTGCCTTCCCNCAGCTCTTTCCCGTCGCCATCTAGCTGCCTCCCCACGCGGTCTCACCACTTCCCTTCTGTTTCTGACCTTGGGGTCACCATGTTCACCTTCGTCCCATGTGACTTCACTTTTCTCTTCTTTCCTCGCTGACTTGAAAGAAAAGGTGGCTTTGTTAGCTGCAGTGTGTTTCGTTTTTTCGGCTTTGGTGAGAGCTGTGCTGGATGCAAGGGTGCCCCGCCGGTCCCGTGCGGGGTCTCGGCGGCCTCAGTTCACTCAGCCACGTGGCCGCGGTGACACGCTGCCTGCAGAGCGGGGACAGCCCTCTCCCTGGAGAGGAAAGGCCAGGCCCGCGTGGCCACCGTGCCGAGGGTTTGAGGGGGGGCCTGGCCTGAGCCCAAGCCCGGGCCCTCTGGCCACCCCTCGGCCCTTGAGGCAAGAAACAAAGAGAGAGCTCCTGCCCTTGCATGGGCTTGTATATGCAAAATTGCAAAAGCACAATTGGCCCAAACGCCCGTCAATCAACTCAGGTTCAACCTATTACAAAGTGCTTTGTTCTTGGGGCTAAAAGTAAATATTGTTGAGGAAACTGAATTTTGTTCCTCTTTTATATGATCAGTTAAATTAGAAGCTACTTCAAAAATGTATCAACACTAATGAATGAGTGATGCTCTGTGAAACTTGAAAACTCAGTTTTATCCTAAATAGGACATAGAGGCACATACCAGTTGGAGGCTAGAGTTACCAAATATTGCTAGCTTGCTTGAAGTTACGCAGAGTTACTTAATACTTTTTGTTGAAGTGATCCCATCTTTTCACTTAATCGTTTCTAAATGGGCATCAGCACTTTTAGAGTCTAGAGCATATTTTGCTATTGATCATTGACCATATTGGTTGGTAGTGAGAGCAGCATTATTTCATGAAATTGGTTCGGATTAACTGAAATAATATACTGGAAAAAGTATTATAATGTAGATCTGGAATTTCTCTTTACCTGTTACAGAAACAGGTAAGAGAGTGTAGTACATATAATTGACAGTTTTTGAGCAGATACTCTACATATGCTGCCTGTGGTGATGGATTCATGAACTGTGAGACTTTAAGACAGATAATTTTTGTTAATAAAATGTTTATTTTGTTACCCTTCCATTTATTAGCAGTTGTCAGATTAGCAGTTCTTTCATAGGTTACATCTTTCATTTTGCTGTATATTGAAATGAAGATGCAACAAGAGTTCTTCCAGAAATGCAGTGTTTGGTATGGCGATAAGAATTTTTTCTGCAAACAGGAATGGGGAGAATGGCACAGTACTTGTGAAACACTTGCAGTGTTTCTCTTAATTAGACTTTAGGCTCCTGTTCTATCCTGATGAGACTGGGCTACATAGGAACCATTTACTTGCAGCTTGCTCAAATTTCTCCTGTGGCAGGAAGGCTGTCCCCAATAGCTGTGGTAATGTATCTGAATTGCTTGTTTTGGAGCTGGTTCATATCTGGTCAGCTCTGAATGTAAGCTGTGAGCTTCCATCTGTCCTGGAGAGGCTGTGTAGACAGGTGCATGCTGTATCTGGAAGAGGAGATATTTTGCAGTCTTGTCTCAGAGAAGACACATCATGGCGCACACATTTAATTTCACAATAAGAGATACATGTTTTAAAAAATCTCAGTTTATATAAACCAAAGTGCAACACTGAACAAAAGTGTTATTCCAAATGTTTAATAGGTATCAAAAAATACAAAAAGCAGCTTTGAAGAAGCAAGCTATGCATATTGTGTGCTTTGTCCTAGAAATAAGAAATGGGTGATGTGGCTTTTTCTGTTTCATATCTCTTTTATTCAGGCTCAGCAGTTCAAATACAAAGTAATGTTCCGAGAACCAGACACATGGTGGAAGTTTAAACCAAAAGAACTTGAAAGGTAAGAATGTAAAGGAAAATAACATATTAGACAGTATAAGCTATGATTTTAAAAAAGGTATTGCTTAATACAATGGCTAGTGAAGTAGCAAGGTATTTGTCAAAATTTTTGTGATAATAAATAGCTTTTTAATTTGTTTTTTTTTAATGATACTTTGTAGACTTTTGTATGTATTATAAGATCTTTTGTCACTTTAGTTACATGCAAAAGGTACTATTAGCAGTAGACACTGTGATGTTTTCATTATTAGAGTTCTTTGCATTTAAGGTATAGTGACTGCTCCTTTGGGTTCATGAAGTTGCAAAAATTATGTCAGGCTCAGGCTGTTTTTGCATCCTGGTCTGTTGAAATGTTTCCACTGTCACTGAATTTAGGGCAATCAGCACCTCGTGGCCTGAGAGGAGCAAACCTCTGTGCATCATCATTGTTGCTCAGCTCTTCTTTAGCAGGACTGACTTTTATTACTTAGGGCTGAAATAGGCAAGATATACACCCTATGTGAGTGAACAATAAAACATAAGAAAATAGAATGAGAAAATTGGCTAGATGCCAGATTCAAATGTTATGACCACTGTCCAAAGTGAAGGTCTAAGTCCCTCTGGGGTGAGACTGCACTATTTAATGTCATTTTTATGACTTGGATGCTGGGACAGAGTGCACTCTTAGCAAATTTGCATATGATACAAAACTGAGCAAGAGTAGTTTATTCAGCCTTAAGAAGAGATAATGGAACAAGAATGATATTGTTGTTTTCAGCTACCTTTTGAAAGGTTATAGAGAAGGCTAAAAAGAATTGTGCCGGGATAGGACAAAACAAACATCATCAAGTTGGAACTTCTGATTACATAAAAGAAAAAATGCCAACATTTACTTTGAAGGTGGCTAGGTACTGAAAGAGTTTGCCCAGGGAATTTGTGGACTTTCAGTCATTTTGGATATTCAAAATTGGATATGACAAACCTCTGGGCAACCTGATCTGGCTGTACTCCTGAGTAGGAGACTGGAGTATGTGACTTCCAGAGGTCCCTTTCAACAAAAGTTACTTTGTGATTTTATGGTATCTGTTGTCATCTGAGTTTGCATATGTAGTTTAAGGTTGGCTGCTTTTTAAGTGAGGTAAAGTAGATTATTTTCCTTCTTAAAATAAAAGTCAAACCTTTTCTTCTGTGTTTGCAATTTCTCTTTCACTATGCTTGGCAGGATTCACTTGTTCTAGGTGGAACTGCAGCAGAACACAATGCTAGTTGGTGCTTAACAGAATTAGTGAAAATTTCTGGCCAAAGGGTGTCGGGAATAATAGGTAAATAGATTTTCTTCAAGGCTCAGTGAGTTCTTAGTTTAGCAAAACCAAAGAAAGAAGACTGAATTCAGAAGCCTTCTGTACCCAGTTTGATATCCTGCATCGCTGTCAGGATCTGATATAGTATGTTTTCTGAAACGTATTTGAAGAAGATGCATTAAGTACACTTTTAGTATTATGCAAAATATCCAACTGCAGTACAGGGAGACCAGATGGAGTGGAGAAGTGGAGCAGCAATTTGTCTGATGTATCCTGTTTGGAGCTCCTTAGTGCAGTGATTCAGAAAGAATTGCTGTTTCAGAGCTTTTCTTCTGGCTCCCTGAATTCTTTGGTTAGTCTTGCTATAAACTTATTAAATTATTGTTAAATTATTCTCTTCTGTCATTGTAATACACAAATCTGAGATATGTCTCTTTTTTTTGTTTTCTTTTGTTTTCAATTCATAGGAGAAACATTCATGGTGTATCTAAAGAAAAGATCAAAAGAATGTTGGAACGGTATGAACGCTGCCTTACTGTTAGAGCAATATTGGATTCTTCAGTTCCAGACAAAGCAGAAGCTGCTGGTTGGAGTGAAGATCCTTGTCAGGAGGAAAGCCAGAGGTTAGATTCTTTCACTAGCTTTTAGCATCAAATAAAAGGCTAAAAATTTAGCCTTTTAGCTTCTTAGCAACAAAACCAGGGTAATAGTGTCAGATGGTGAATGCATTAAAAAAGATAGTTAAGTAACAAAAAAACCCCTTGCATAGTTTCCTTAATTTTTAAGAATTTCAGGATTTTCAAAAATGAGCAGTCAGGGGATCTGGTCAACTTTCCAATGCTTTTGAAAGCCTCCCATTATGGCTGTGTTATTTTTCAAGAAGCCGATCTTGACTTACTTCCTGTTATCTTAGAAATGTATGGTTGGATGTGTGTTATAGATACAAAGCACTTAAAATCTATAAATTGCTTTTTAGATGAATGTAGTCCCAAATAAGAGCAAATTACTGTTTCTGAATTTGTATGTTGATACTAGATTATATCTTTATGGTAGAAGGTGGATTCTCTGTGCAGTAGTAACGGGTTACCTACTTGCTCTTCAGTATATTAAATTTAAACTTGTCTAGGTTTCCGTTGGTTGTATCCACATCTGTTTGGTAGTTGCCAATCTGGATCGTGCTGTGTATTGTAATGCAGTGTCATGGCTCAGGAATGGTACTCCCCAGTTCACTGCCCGCACTGAGACTGTCCCAGACCACATGATGCTCATTCAGTCCCCCTTCCTCTTCCCATTCCTGCTTCAGCAATGACATGAGCTGGTATAGAATAACCTCCAGGTTCTGGCCAAAACTAGGGCACATAGGAAATCAGATTTTATTTCAGTTATTATTTCATTTGCGTTTTCCATGTGTGATGTATTTGAAATGATAATTAACAGAATGTAGTTGATTGTGAAAAATGGTTTGACAAGAAAAGGCACATTCTCACTTAGTTAATGTCTAGATTGTCTTTAGCATTAAGCCAACAGGAGAGAACAACAGTCTTAAGGTAAAAAGTATGTTTACCAGACTTGTTGATCTGAATGAGGAAATGTCTGGCAGCAGAGTGCTTTGATACAAAACTGAACGCTGGAAATGGGATGGGAGGGAGATTGACTCCTGAGAAAGTGTTCTTAGCCCTGTGCTCTAGTAAGAAGGGGACACGTAGCAAAGAAAGTTCATCTTTGCTTTGCTCCTTTTTTATTGAGGAGTGTTGGAGTTACAGCTAAATCATAAATTTGTTTTTCTCTCACTAGAAGTGTAACTAGATTAAACTCTCTAGTTCTAACTGGGGTTTAAAATGTGGACAAATGCTTTAAGAAGGTTTGAAATGGGTTTATATTTCATTCCGATTTGTCTTTCAGAAAGAGAGAGGCACATTCTGATGTAAAGGAAGAAGAATGTTTTGCTTCTGAGGTGGAGCCTCTTGAGTTAGCTGAAGTTGATAAAACTTGTCCTGGTACTTCTCTAACATTAGAAAGTAGTTGTGATCCTGAGCATTTTCAGAAAGAGGAAAAAGAAATGGAAAATAACTCAGTGGAACACAATTCCGAGAACAGCAATATTCAAGATGACTTGGAAGTTAATTTATCAGATTGCATCAAAAAAGAGCTGCCTTTGGAGAAGAAAGAAGAAAAGGGATTAAAAATAGAAAAAAATACTGAAACAGAAATGGATAAGGTTGATGTGATCCCAGCTGAAGAGACTGTGAACTTACACACAGGTGGAACTGAGGAATACAGTGATAACAACATTCTCAAAGTTCAAACTGCAGTTGAGCAATTGGGCAAAATATGTATGGAACCAAAATCGACACAAACTAATAACACAGTGGAACCAAGCAGTTTGGCTTTTGACACATCAGGAAAACCAGAACTACTAAACTTTCTGGGTGACTGGCCTGTGGAACAAACAATGGGACAGAGAGTCAAAAGATCTAGACGACTAGAAAAATCTCCTGTGAAGAGTGATAAGGAAGGTGAAACTCCCAGTCAGCAGCATTCTGAGATAGGTAAAGAGCAAGTGGGCCTGCCTGAGACAAGTACTGTTGAGAAAGGACATGAGGAAGAAAATCCACCCTATAGCTGTTACTCTGTTAGTTCAGATAAAGTTACACCAGAATTGCAGATGTTAGGACCTTGGCCTGTCTCAGCCTCATTAGAACAGAGACAACAAAGGTCAAGGAGAATGAGAAGGACTAATTTAAATCAGTCTGATGAAGATAGAAATACTGAAGGTGACACTAATATGAACACTCTTGAAACTGTACATGTGATTCATGGGTCACCTGTGAACGCTGAAGAGCAACAAGATACAAGGAGTTTGCCTATGCACCAAGAGGAAATAGTAGTTAGTGAAACAGGAAGTGAGGAAAAAACCCAGGAAAGTAAGAGAACAAGGAAACATCACAAATTAGCCCTCACTTTTACAAACAGCAGCTTGCCGCATCCCAGAGAAGAGGACCACTTGTCCAAACTTGAGGTGGCAGAAGAGAAACAGGACACAAACTTAGGTAGGCAAAAAAGTAGCCATTCACAGACTGAATCACAGGACTTTGCTCTCCTGTGGAGATTAGAAAAGAAAATGCTTTTTCCTGAGACAACAAAAGTATTGCATGGCAGGTTAGATGGTTTCAAACCCAAAGACACAGATAACGCCACAGATTCTCAGGAAAAAATCCCCTATCGAGTTACGTATGATAAAAGTACATTTGTGGAGGAAAGTGAGCTTATCAATATTGATGAGTCTGAAGAACTAGATACGCTCTGTAAGCTCTTTGAGTCTGTTTCATTTGAAGCTCTGAAAGATCTATATGAAAGATGTAACAAAGACATAGACTGGGCCACAGGTCTGCTGTTAGACTCTGATGAAAAGTTACGTAAAGCTGTTGATACTGAATGCTTTCAGGTAAGTGAAGCTGAGCCAGTGGTTGCAGACCTTGATTTCAAGGCAGGTACAAACTGTGATGAGAGTCTCAAAGACTTCAAACAAACTCCACAAGTACTTGGGGCTGGTGCTATCTTTGAGGCTTCAAAAGGCAAGAACTCATCACTCAGCATTGCAGAAAGTAGGGCTACCAAGACAGCTGTGACAAGTGCTGATGTGTCTGACTCATTCACTGCTACCTCACTGGATAATTCAGTTGAACTGAAAAATTCTGTGGATTCAGCCCCTAGAACTGAAACAAGCAACTCACCAGCAGAAGCCATTGAGCTGTCCATTTCAGGAAAGCAGAAGGGAGAGAGTGAGAGTCCTCTTGAAGATGGAAATAAGCCATCACTTTCACAACTTGATGTAGGTTTGCCTCATGATCCTAACACAACTTCTACCAATTTGAAATTTGAATTAAATAATGAAAGTGACAGTAACCCTTCAGAAAGCAATGCAGAAAATTCCAAAGGGACTGGTTTATTACTGGAAATGGACTGTGCACCTCTGGTTGGTGCTAGGAGCAATAAAGAACTGGAGATGGATAAAGAAACTCAGGAGAGTTCCACAGAGATACGTGGTAAAGAGGAAGTTGAAACTCCAAACTGGGCTGCAACTAAAGCCAAGAGACAAAGCCCTGTACTAGCATCACATGGAGCCTTCAGTATAGATTGCCTAGAACTAACATTGCCTCCTGAACTGGCACTCCAGCTGAAAGAGATATTTGGACCTGTTGGCATTGATGCAGGTATGATGGAATTATATACATGTTTTTATGACAAAAAACTTGGATAGGAAACCTTTCTTTCTTTGCCTGTGCATTTTTTCCTTCATGCTTGACTTTTAGGGAATAGATTCCCATAATTCTTCATGATACTGCTGGTTGCTGTTGTTAAAGCAGAAGTGAAACTGAACTAAACATGGCATAAAAATACAAGTGCAGTAGTGCTGCCTTCTGCCTTTGTGTCCTGGTTTGACAGGAAGGAAGTTTTTAAGGAAGGTGTAGTCAAACCAATCATGGGTTAGAAGTGAATATTGACATCTGGTGTGGCCACTGAGGAAACTGGTCACCTCTGAGAACATGAGGAGATAAAGGAAAGATTCACAGACGAACTTCCTTTTGTGTTCCGGCGGCAGAAAGGAGCAGATCTCCTCCCTCACCCAGCCCAAGGCCTGAAGGCCTGGGCCTGGGCCTGGGTGGGGGAGGGGCAGCCATGCGGCCTGAAGTCACTCGGCCTGAGGAGAGAGGTAGGCCGGAGCCCGGCGAGAGAGAGAGGTGGAAGGGAATGGACTGAGGCAGCTTTTGCAGGATGGAAGGGTGGAAAGACGAAGAGATGGTTCTCTACCCCCCCCTTCCCCCCCCCTCCCCCCCCCAGAGAGAGAGACTGTGTCTGTGCCAGCCGAAGGGGGCGGGGGAGGTTCCC
>WEIT01018226.1:20183-33347 GCA_013389985.1 Dryoscopus gambensis
GAATTCCCAAGTTTGCTGTCTCTGGAATTCCCAAATTTGCTGCCTCTGGAATTCCTGGGTCTTCCACCTCCAGAATTCCCAAATTTGCCGCCTCCGGAATTCCCGAGTTTGCCGCCTCCAGAATTCCCAAATTTGCTGCCTTTGGAATTCCAGAGTTTGCCACCTCCGGAATTCCTGAGTTTGCCATCTCCATAATTCCCAAATTTGCTGCCTTTGGAATTCCAGAGTTTGCCACCTCCGGAATTCCTGAGTTTGCCATCTCCATAATTCCCAATTTTGTTGCCTCCATAATTCCTGAGTTTGCTGCCTCCAGAATTCCCAAATTTGCTGCCTTCGGAATTCCCAAGTTTGCCGCCTCTGGGATTCCCAAATTTGTTACCTCTGGAATTCCCAAGTTTGTCGCCTCCAGAATTCCCGAGTTTGTTGCCTTTGGAATTCCCAAGTTTGCTGCCTCCATAATTCCCAAATTTGTTGCCTCCGGAATTCCTGAGTTTGCCATCTCCAGAATTCCCAATTTTGTTGCCTCTGGAATTCCTGAGTTTTCCGCCTCCAGAATTCCCAAATTTGCTGCCTCCGGAACTCCCGGTGCCTGGCGGGATTCCCTCGGGGGATCCCTGTGCGATCCCAGAAGGGAAAAGGAGGGAATGCCAAGGTGGGAAAATCCAGTGGAATTCAAGGCCTGGGAGGTGGTTTGGGATTGCTGGGATGGAGGGGAGGAAGGGTCGGGATAGGGATGAAGGAAAAGGATGAAGGATCAGGATCAGCATCAGGATTGAAGGATCAGGATCAGGACCAGGATGAGGCTCAGGATGAAGGGTCAGGATCAAGGATGAAGGCTCAGGATCAGGATGGAAATGAAGGATCAGGNGGACCAGGATGAAGGATCAGGACCAGGATGAAGGATCAGGATCAGGATTAAGGATCAGGATCAGGATCAGGATGAAAGATCAGGATGAAGGATCAAGGATGAAGGATCAGGATCAGGATGGAGATGAAGGATGAAGGATCAGGCTCAGGATCAGACTCAGGATTCAGGATCAGGATTAAGGATGAAGGATCAGGATCAGGATCAGGATCAGGATCAGGATGAAGGATCAGGATCAGGATTAATGATCAGGCTCAGGCTCAGGCTCAGGCTCAGGATTACGGATCAGGATGAAGGATTAAGGACGGACTTCCCATGGCTGAGCTGGACCCGTCCGACCAAAGCCCCGCCTAAATCCCAGCCTGGATTTCCCACGGGACAATCCCATCCCGGAGATTTCCAGCAGAAAGTTGGGATGAAGGCTCCAAGGAGCTGCTCCGTCCCCGTTCCCGCTGCCCTTCCCTCCTGGGATTCATCCCCGCTTCCCTCAGCATTCCCTAAAAACCAATCCAAATTTTCTCATTCCCTAAAACCTGATCTCAATCTTTTCATTCCCTGCCTTTCCCTAAAACCTGATCCTGATTTTATCCCTCCCCCGCTTCCCTTGATTCTTTCCATCCCTAATTTTGTGTGAAATAAATTTCCGACGCCTGGATCCGCACGGAACCGCTGGAATTTTCGGGGAGTTGGGAGCTTTTCCAAGAGGAAGCAGCCTCTCATTTTTCCTGGGTTGTTGATTTTTTTTTTTCGGGAAGGAGCTCCCGGCACCTCATTAATCCCTGGGATTGTTTGGATTCCGGGAAACTCCCACTCTTCCCTAATGGAAGAGGTTTCATCCCATTGCCCCTGGATCAGCCGACACCGGAGGCTCCGGGATCCTCCTCTTCCCGCTCCGGAGCTCCAGGGACACTCCCAATCCCCAGACCCCAAAAATTCCCGGATTTCGGGATTCCAGACCCTGGCAAGAGCAAAAAGGGGGATGAAGAAGTGGAAATTGCGGGAATACTGGGAGGGAAGGGGATCCATGGGATGCTTGAGTGACAACGTCCAGGCTTGGATTTTTTTCCGAGCCGGGATTCCGGCTCGGAATAAATCCCTGGAGCTGGGAATGTTCCAGTCCCAGCCGGGCGTGGCAGGAGATGGGTGAGGCCTCCAAGGGCATTCCCAGGAAAATGAGGCCTCCAAGTCCTCTCTGTTCCCAGAAAAAGGAGGCCTCCGAGGCCGTTCTTGGAAAAATGAGGCCTCCAAGGTGATTCCCAGGAAAATGAGGCCTCCAAGGCCTCTCCATTCCCAGAAAAATGAGGCTTCCAAGGCCGTTGCTGGAAAAATGAGGCCTCCAGAGCCATTCCGAGGAAAATGAGGCCTCCAGAGCCGTTCCCAGGAAAATGAGGCCGCCAGAGCCATTCCCAGGAAAAGGAGGCCTCCAAGGCCTCTCCCCTCCTGAGAAAAATGAGGCCTCCAGAGCCGTTCCCAGGAAAATGAGGCCGCCAGAGCCATTCCCAGGAAAATGAGGCCTCCAGAGCCATTCCCGGGAAAACGAGGCCTCCGAGGCCTCTCCATTCCCAGGAAAAGGAGGCCTCCAAGGCCATTCTTGGGAAAACGAGGCCTCCAGAGCCATTCCCAGGAAAACAAGGCCTCCAAGGCCTCTCCACTCCTGGGAAAAATGAGGCCTCCAAGGCCATTCTTGATAAAACGAGGCCTCCGCAGCCATTCCCAGGAAAACGACACCTCCAAGGCCTCTCCATTCCCAGGAAAATGAGGCCGTCGGGCTAACGAGGAATGGTCGGGGCACACCTGAACGCTCCGGTGGAGCCGGAGGAAAAGTCGGGATTTACGGAGTCCCCGCGCGGACAGGAAAGGACGGGAAATTTATCATGGATTAGGGAATTAATGGGGATGAATTCCCGCGCGGTGATGGATGGGGTGGACGCTCCATTAGGGAATGAGGCAGGATCTGCCAGCACGGATCAGGGCTGGGGTCGGAATGTTGGGATGGGGGAGAGAGGGGGAGCAGGGAAGGAATTCCGGGCATTCGAGAGTTCTGGATTCACGGATTTCTATTTTTCTCTTTTTATTATCATCTTTTTTCTCTTTCATCCCAATTTTCCAGAGCCTTTCCCAATCCCATCAGCTCCTCCCGGATCGGATTCATTTATCCAAGGAGTCTCCCTTATCCCAGTTTTCCAGCTGGGAAGTTGAGGCACGGAAAAGTGGGAATGATTTGAGCTCCTGATGGATCTTGAGAGGATCCGAGCTCCGGAAAATCCCGGGATTCAAGCTGGGACGGGCTTGGAAAACCCCGGTTTGGTGGGAATTGTGGAATGGAAATGTTTAGGATTTGTTCCCACACAAATCCCGGGATTTAAGTGGGATGGGGGCTTGGGAAACTCCAGTTTAGTGGGAATTGTGGAATGGAAATGTTTAAGGTTTGTTCCCACCCAAATCCTGGGATTTAAGTGGGATGGGGCTTGGAAAAGCCCAGTTTAGTGGGAATTGTGGAATGGATGAGGTTTAAGGTTTGTTCCCTCCCAAATCCCGGGATTTAAGCTGCGATGGGGCTTGGAAAGCCCCGGTTTGGTGGGAATTACGGAATGGAAATGTTTAGGGTTTGTTCCCACCCAAACCCCGGGATTTAAGTGGGATGGGGCTTGGAAAATCCCGGTTTGGTGGGAATTGTGGAATGGATGAGGTTTAAGGTTTGCTCCCACCCAAATCCCGGGATTTCACCGGTATCCCTGCTCTGCCTCCCCAAGGAAAGGGCCTGGAAACCTTGGGATGTGGGAATTGGGGAATTCCAAGGTTTCCCTTTGCTTTGCTCCCTGCAGGCCTGGAGGAGCTCCCAAGGCCCGTCCAGGATTCTGGGAATATTTTGAAGCAAGGCTACCTGGAGAAGAGATCCCGAGGTAAAACCTGGAATTCCCACACAAGATCCGGGGCTGCCACCTCCGAATTCCAGGAGAACCCCAAATTTCCAGCCTCAAACAAAGCAGGAAAACCCAGGAAATCCACGGATTTCCACCGGCTGGAGCTTCCAGGCTTTTCCGAGGCCCTGCCGCATCCATTCCCTTTTCCAGAGCATCCAAATGCATCCAAATTAAAGCCTGGAATTAAATTAGGCCGGGCCCAGGCCTGGAGGGCGAAACTAATGAGGAGAAAAAAGCGGGAGAAGCTCCAGGGATTCGGGAGCATCCCGCGTTTAATGCGGAGATAAGAGCGCGGCTCGGAACCAGCCGCGGCCTTATCTCGGCTCTTCCCGTGAAAGCCACAAATTATTCCCTTCCCTGATCCGATTTGCTCGGGAATTATTGATGGGAAGAGGCAGCAACAGCTCCTGGTTATTCCCTGAGCTCGGCTCAGAGCTGGGCCTGGCTTAACTCCCGCTGATCCCAGGCTTAGAGATGTTTTATGGAGATTTAACCCCGGAACGGGCTTCGAATCCGTGAGGATAAGGAATAAAAAGGAGGGGTTTTCCTGATTTTCCTGGGTTTCACCCCTCTTTTCCTGGTTTTCACCCCTCTTTTCCTGATTTTCACCCCTCTTTTCCTGATTTTTCCTGCTTTTCCCGGTTTTTCCCCCGTTCCAGAGCCCAGCTTTTTTGGCTCCGAGTGGCACAAGCGCTGGTGCGTCCTCACGCAGAGGGATTTCCTCTACTACGCCAACGAGAAAAGTGAGTGGGAAGAGAATTCCCAACTTTTGGGAGGCTCGGGGCACGGAAAAGAGGGATCCGAGCATGGAAAATTCCCAGGTCCTGGAAGGGCAAATCCCAGCTGGGTTTGGTTTTATTCCCTCCCCGAATTCCTGAGGGTTAAAAGGGACAATTCCTTGAGTCCTTTTGGAATTTTATGAGATTCCCATTGGATTTTTTTCCCTTGGAGCAAAGGGAATTTTCCGGCCGTTTCTTTTTCCTGGAATTTCCCCTTTCCCAGAATTCTCCGGCCATTTTCCTTTCCCAGAGTTTTGCAGGCATTTCCCCTTTCCCAGAATTTTCCAGCCATTTTTCCTTTGCCAGCTTTTCCCAGCCATTTCCCCTTTCCCAGAATTTCCTGGACATTTTCCTTCCCCAGAATTTCCTGGCCTTTTCCCCTTTCCTGGAATTTTCCGGCCATTTCCCCTTTCCCAGAATTTCCGGGCCTTTCCCCTTTCCCGGAATTTCCCGGCCGCGTGCCTCAGTTTCCCCGCGTGGATAAACCCCCCCCGCCCCGCATCCGGGGCTGGAAAAAAGGTGGGAAAATTCCCAGATTCCGCAGAATTCCCGTTTCCCAGGCAAGCAGCCCAAAGGCTCCTTCCCCATCGAGCGCTACCACGCCCGCCTGGCTTCCCAGCTCCGCAAAGATTCCCGGAAAAAATGCTGCTTCCAGCTGCTCTGCCCCGGAAAACGCTCCTACGAGGTGGGGAATGGTGGGAAAAACGGGGATTTCGGGCGGAAAATGAGAATTTTAGGGGGGAAAATGGGAATTTTGGGGGAAAAATCAGGAATTTCGAGGGGAAAATGGGAATTTCAAGGGAAAAATGGGAATTTTGGACGGGGAAATGGGAATTTTGGGAGGGNATTACTATTTCAGGGGGAAAAATGGGAATTTGGAGGGGGAAATGGGAATTTTTTGGGGGAAAAATAGACTGATGGAGGGAAATGGGCGTTTTGGAGGAAAAATGGGCATTTTTGGGGAAAAAAAGGGAATTCTGTGGGGGGAACCAGGAATTTCGGGAGGTGCCCCGGGGTTGGGAATGGCGGATCCCGGCGCCCGCATCCCAAATCCCGCGGGATTCTCCCGCAGTTCACGGCTCCGAGCCCGGCCGAGGCCGAGGATTGGGTGGAGCAGATCCAGTTCCTCCTCAAGGGTGAGTCCAGAGCTGCTCCCGGCTCCTCGGGATTTTGGGAAGCGTTTTCCCACCTGGATCCGGCCTCCCCCTCCATCCACACCGGGGTTTGCAGGGACAGAGAAAATTCCAGAAATCCTCTGGAAGCCCCGGGAAGCTTCCCAAGCTCCAGCCCTTCAGGCCCACGCAGAATTTGGGGTCGTTCCCAGGGATTTTCCATCTTTCCTCGGGTTTTTCCGTGGTTTTTCGCCGGATCTCAGGCTCGGCGTTCGGAGCTCCATCCCACCCCTCTGGAACCGGGAGAATTCCCAGATTCCCATCCCGTTTTTCCTCTCTCCAGCCTGGATTTGTGTGGGGTTGCTCCAGCTGGAGACGGAGAAAACTCCAGAAACCCTCTGGAAAATTCCGGAACCTCTGGAAAATTCCAGAACCTCCGGAACCCCCGGCTCCATCCCTTCAGGATTCATCCCTGAATTTGGGGTCCCTCCCTGGGATTTTCCATCTTTCCTCGGGTTTTTCCGTGGTTTTTCGCCGGATCTCAGGCTCGGCGTTCGGAGCTCCATCCCACCCCTCTGGAACTGGGAAAATTCCTGGATTCCCATCCCGTTTTTCCCCATTTCCCGGCAGACCTGAGCTCCCTGACCATCCCCTGCGACGACGAGGAGGAGGACGAGGATGAGGAGGAGGACGAGGAGCTCCACAAGGACCCGGACAGCTCCGATTCCATGAACAATTCCCACAATTCCACCCTGATCCCGGAGGAGCCGAGCGCGGCGCTGGAAGGCGACGACATCTACGAGGAGCTGCCAGGTGAGCTCCGGAATTCCCGACTTTTCCCTGGAAAAACGTGAGGGCGCCTCGGCCATTCCCAGCGTAACCAACCCGAAATTCCAAGGTTTTATCCCAATTTTTTTGTCCCCAGTTTTTGACCATCTCCCCCAAATCCAAACTGATTTTCCCAGGGAATTCCCAATCCGGGAATTCTGCTCTCGGAGCGAGGTTCCGCTCCCTCCACGTGAAATTTGGGAAGAGAGGAACCTGTGGGATGCGTTCCCGGGAAAAATCAGCCTCTGGATGAGGGAAACGCTCCCTCCCGGAGCCGCTGGAATCGGATTATGGGAATAAAATAATGGAATTAGAGCCGAGCTCTTGGAATATCTCCCGGGGAGGGTGACACAGCCGAGAGCCAGCTCCGCAATTCCAGGGGTTTTTCCGGCTCTTCCCGAGGCTGGAATTCCCATCCTGGGGAGCATCTGCGTGCCCCGGTTCGAGGCTGGGAAGCAGATCCTGTTTTTTTCCTGTTTATCCCAGGATTTCCGTCTCTTTCTCGCGGGGTTTGGATGGAAAAATCGGTGCCGGGAAGTTGGGAAAATGGGGAATGAAGCGGAAAACTGGGAAGTGATGGGGGGAAACTTGGGAAGAAAGCGGGAAACTGGGAATGAAAGGGGGAAAACCTTGGAAGTGAAGGTGGAAAATAGGGAATGAGGACTTAGAACTGGAAATAAAGGATTCGCATGGGTTTCCATGGATTTCCATGGATTCTCATGGATTTCCATGGATTTCAATGGGTTTTCTGTGGATTTCCATGGATTTCCATGGACTTTCATGGCTTTCCATGTGTTTTCCTTAATTTCCGTGGGTTTCCCTGAATTTCCATGGATTTTCATGGACTTTCATGAGTTTTCATGGATTTCCATGGATTTCTGTGAGTTTCCATGGATTTCCATGTATTTCCATGAGTTTCCATTTATTTCCATGGATTTCCTTGAGCTTCCATGGATTTCCATGAGTTTCCATGGCTTTCCATGTGTTTTCCATGGATTTTCATGGATTTTCACAGCTTTTCATGAGTTTCCATGGCTTTCCATGGGTTTTCCTGAATTGCCATGGACTTCCATGTGTTTTCATGGGCTTTCCATGGATTTTCGTGAGTTTCCATTTAATTTCATGAATTTCCATGGATTTCCATGAATTTCCATGGCTTTCCATGGCTTTCCATGGATTTCCACGGATCAGCCTCGACAACTCTCCTGGNCTCCACTCCAAACCCCCCCAAAAAAACCCAGGAATCAACAAATCCCAATCCGAGCCTCCCTCTCCCTCCCTCCCTCCCACGGGGAAAAAAATCCCGGGAGATGGGAGCGCAAAAGCCGGGAAAAGCTCCGGCGCGATAATTTCCTCGGCGTTAATGAAGTTTTACGAAAACAGACGCGGCCGAGGCCAAATAAAATTTCACAGGTGATAAATTTTTCCAATTTCCCGGGAAGGATTCGATGGGAATGTTAAATCAGGAGTGAAGGTGTCCGCTCGGAAGCGCCGCGCGCTGCCGGGGAATTTTATCGCCCGGAAAATTGAATCAAATTGCTCCATTAAAAAAGGCGGCTCCGCCGAGATTCCGGAAGGTCCCGGGATGAGGCGGCCGCGCCGGAGCCTCGGGATTGGGATGCGGAGTTTGGGAAGGGGTTTTTCCCGAGGGTGGGGCGGGAGGGGGAAGAGGCAAAGTTGAGTTTTCCTGGATTTTCCAGCTTTTTCTTTGGATTCGTGGCTGGAAAATCCGAGCATTGCCTGGGATCGGGAAGGCAGAGCTTCGCTTCCAGGCCTGATTCCATAAAAAAAAAACCCTGGATACCTCAGGCTTTGGAGCCGTGGGATGGAGAGAGGATTTCCCTG
Organism: Dryoscopus gambensis; assembly: GCA_013389985.1. Taxonomy (NCBI): domain Eukaryota; kingdom Metazoa; phylum Chordata; class Aves; order Passeriformes; family Malaconotidae; genus Dryoscopus; species Dryoscopus gambensis. The sequence continues at coordinate 28,537 of WEIT01018226.1, forward strand.
CCCCCACGGATCCCATTCCTGGATTTCCCTGCTCCGAATCCGCCGGGAATGTGCCTGGGAAGGGCGAGGAGAGGACAAGGAGCAGGCGGGGATTTCCATGGATGGGAAATTGGTTTTCCATGGATGGGAAATTGGTTTTCCCTGGATGGGAGAAGGGTTTTCCATGGATGGGAAATGGGTTTTCCATGGATGGGAAATGAGTTTTCCATGGATGGGAAAAGGGTTTTCCATGGATGAGGACCCTTCCCAGCTCCGTTCCCTTCCCCGGACACGCTCCAGCTGTTTTTCCAAGCCCTCCCAGCCCCTCTGGAATCTTTCCCTGGCTCATTCCTTCTGTCCCTTCCTCCTCCTCTTCCCGAATCCTCTCCCTCCTGACATTCCCCCTCTGGATTCCCAATTCCCCCACAGAATTCCCGATTCTCTTCCCACGGCAGCACCCGGAATTCAGGGATTTGCTCTTCCCGCTGTCCCGTTTTCCATGAAAATCTTCTCCCGTATTTCCTCTCTCCGCCATCAATCCGGGAGTTTTTCATTCCTGGGGTTCTCCCGGAGCCCTGGGCCCGCCGGAGCAGCCACATTCCCGGTTTTTCCCTGATTTTTCCGCTGGTTTTTCCCCTCCCCAGATGAGGAGATGGAGCCGCCGTTCCCGGAGGATGAGGAGGATTTCGGGAGCGGGAAGGGTAAGATCCCAATCCAAAGGATTCCAGGATGTGGATAAGGGGAATATTTTGGGATTTTGGCCACTTTGGAGCATCCCGGGCTGTGGAGAGTGAGAGAATTCCCAGGAATCCGAGGGGTGAGGCTCTTCCCGAAGGTGGAATTCCAGCTGGGAAGACTCTTCCCGATGGTGAAAGCAGCCGTGGGATAAGGAGGCGTCTCCCAAAATTCCCAGGATGAAGGAGCTGTTTGGGAATTTTCAACGGCATTTTTATCCCCAAGAGGCCGGGGTGGGGTCCCGCAGGAATTTTGGGATGGATCCCACTGGATATTCCTGGGATGCCTCCAAGGCCCTCCCGTCTCTCTGGGAAGCAGCCGTGGGATGAGGAGAATTCCTGAGAAAGGAGGGAAAACCTGGAAAAATCAGGAGCACGAACCCCTGGCCCAGCGAGTCCATGGTGGAATCCTGTGAAATTCCAAAGATTTCTTTTCCATTTCCCTCCGCCTTTTCCATGTTTTCCTTTAAATCCCTTGGCCGTGATGGTTTCCCACAGAATTCCCGGCATTTTCCAGCCTCGATATTCCCACATTCCTGGGGGATTTGGAGCTTTCCCAGCTCAATGCCGATCCCGAATGGAATTTCTCCCTTTTCCTGTTAATCCCGGAATTTCCCAGCTCTTCCCAAAGCCGCCCTGGCCTCATTCCCGATTTTCCCAGCTCCCATCCCGGATTCCTGCGCTTCCCACCAGCTCCACCAGCTCCTCCTATTCCCATCCCGATTTTTTCCTTTAATCCTTTCCGAAGGATCCATCCCGGCTTTTTTTTCCCCCCCATTTCCCGACTTTTCTCTGGAAGTCCCCGAGTCCCCGAGTCATTCCAGAGGCTCCCGGCCGGGCCATTCCCGAGCTCCGGAATGTCCTCGCTGATATTTCGGGAATCCAATCCGGCTGCTCCCTCCCTGCTCCGTCCCCGGGATCCCATTATCCGCAATTCCTCCGGCTCCTGCTCCAGATTTCCTGGAGATTCTTCCTGGATCCGAGCGGCACGACCCCCTGGAAGAGCCCCTGTGATCCCAAAAATCCCGGGATTTTCCGGGTTGGAGAATCCAGAGGGATCCCCTTGTGGAAGTGGGGACATCAGGAGCCACTCCCCATTGGGATTTGGGCTGGAATTCCGGGAATCCGGGGGGGTTGGGTGGGTTTGGGGTGGATTTTTGGGATGAGTCGCTGCAAAGTGGGAAAAGCAGCGGCTGCTCCGCTCCTGGAGCTCCATAAAATCCCAGGATCCATCCCAGACTGGGATTTTTCCCACCCCAGCCCTTGCCTCATCTCCAAAGCTGTTTTTTGGGATGGGAATGGGGAATTCCATTCTTTTGGGGTGGGGAATTCCATTTTGGCATAAGGAATTCCATTTTGGGATAAGGAATTCCATTTTGGGATAAGGAATTCCATTCTTTCAGGATAGGGAATTCCATTCTTTTGGGATAAGGAATTCTATTTTGGGATAGGGAATTCCATTCTTTTGGGATGGGAAATTCCATTCTTTCAGGATGGGAAATTCCATTCTTTTGGGATAAGGAATTCTATTCTTCTGGGATAGGGAATTCCATTCTTTTGGGATGGGAAATTCCATTCTTTCAGGATGGGAAATTCCATTCTTTTGGGATAAGGAATTCTATTCTTCTGGGATAGGGAATTCCATTCTTTTGGGATGGGAAATTCCATTCTTTCAGGATGGGAAATTCCATTCTTTTGGGATAAGGAATTCTATTCTTCTGGGATAGGGAATTCCATTCTTTTGGGATGGGAAATTCCATTCTTTCAGGATGGGAAATTCCATTCTTTTGGGATAAGGAATTCTATTCTTCTGGGATAGGGAATTCCATTCTTTTGGGATGGGAAATTCCATTCTTTCAGGATGGGAAATTCCATTCTTTTGGGATAAGGAATTCTATTCTTCTGGGATAGGGAATTCCATTCTTTTGGGATGGGAAATTCCATTCTTTCAGGATGGGAAATTCCATTCTTTTGGGATAAGGAATTCTATTCTTCTGGGATAGGGAATTCCATTCTTTTGGGATGGGAAATTCCATTCTTTCAGGATGGGAAATTCCATTCTTTTGGGATAAGGAATTCTATTCTTCTGGGATAAGGAATTCCATTCTTTTGGGATGGGAAATTCCATCTGGAGATGGCAAAGTTGGGAATGTTCCGCTCCGGAAGCTGCGGGGTTCCCCAGAAAACCCAGATTTATCCCATCCCAAATCCAGCGGAAATTCCCCTCTCCACAAAAAATCCGGGAAAACGGAGTTGCTGGATCCCGTTCCCACCCCCGGGCTCAGCATTCCCAAACCCCCGGCTCCGTGGGGAGGTGGAGAGCGGAGCCTTCAGGGGGTGAAATCCCAAAGTTTGGGATTCCCGGGGATTCAGGATGAAACCCCAACGTTCCCCATAAATCCCTGACCCCTCCTTTCCCTTCGTTCCCAGAAAATCCAGACTGGGATTACTCCAGTTTTTACCAGGGCCTGTGGGATTGCCGCGGGGACAACCCCGACGAGCTCTCCTTCCGCCGCGGCGACCTCATCCGCGTGCTCAGCAAGGTAGGAGCTGGAATTCGGCGGGATTGGTTTGGGAATTCCCTGTTCGGGGCTCAAGTTGGGGCCGCAGGAGCAGCTCCCGCTCCTGGTTCCTAGTTCTCCACCCCACTCTGGAAAGCTCCGAATTCCCCATTTGGGACTCAATTTAGGGCCACTTTGGGGCTGCTTTGGGGCCAGAGGAGCAGCTCCCACTCCTGGTTCTCCATCCCACTCTGGAAAGCTCCAAATTTCCCATTTGGGGCTGGATTTGGGGCTGCTTTGGGGCCACTTTGGGGCTGCAGGAGCAGCTCCCACTCCCGATCCTGCATCCCACCCTGGAAAAATCCGAATTCCCCATTTGGGCCTCAATTTGGGGCCACTTTGGGGTTGGAGGAGCAGCTCCCGCTCCTGGTTCTCCATCCTACTCTGGAAAGCTCTGAATTCCCCATTTGGGGTCGCTTTGGGGCCAGAGGAACAGCTCCCACTCCTGGTCCTCCATCCCACTCTGGAAGGCTACAAATTCCCTGTTTGGGGCTGGATTTAGGGCCACTTTGGGGCCGCTTTGGGGCCCCAGGAGCAGCTCCCACTCCTGGTCCTCCATCCCACTCTGGAAGGCTACAAATTCCCTGTTTGGGGCTGGATTTAGGGCCACTTTGGGGCCGCTTTGGGGCCCCAGGAGCAGCTCCCACTCCTGGTCCTCCATCCCACTCTGGAAGGCTACAAATTCCCTGTTTGGGGCTGGATTTAGGGCCACTTTGGGGCCGCTTTGGGGCCCCAGGAGCAGCTCCCACTCCTGGTCCTCCATCCCACTCTGGAAGGCTACAAATTCCCTGTTTGGGGCTGGATTTAGGGCCACTTTGGGGCCGCTTTGGGGCCCCAGGAGCAGCTCCCACTCCTGGTCCTCCATCCCACTCTGGAAGGCTACAAATTCCCTGTTTGGGGCTGGATTTAGGGCCACTTTGGGGCCGCTTTGGGGCCCCAGGAGCAGCTCCCACTCCTGGTCCTCCATCCCACTCTGGAAGGCTACAAATTCCCTGTTTGGGGCTGGATTTAGGGCCACTTTGGGGCCGCTTTGGGGCCCCAGGAGCAGCTCCCACTCCTGGTCCTCCATCCCACTCTGGAAGGCTACAAATTCCCTGTTTGGGGCTGGATTTAGGGCCACTTTGGGGCCGCTTTGGGGCCCCAGGAGCAGCTCCCACTCCTGGTCCTCCATCCCACTCTGGAAGGCTACAAATTCCCTGTTTGGGGCTGGATTTAGGGCCACTTTGGGGCCGCTTTGGGGCCCCAGGAGCAGCTCCCACTCCTGGTCCTCCATCCCACTCTGGAAGGCTACAAATTCCCTGTTTGGGGCTGGATTTAGGGCCACTTTGGGGCCGCTTTGGGGCCCCAGGAGCAGCTCCCACTCCTGGTCCTCCATCCCACTCTGGAAGGCTACAAATTCCCTGTTTGGGGCTGGATTTAGGGCCACTTTGGGGCCGCTTTGGGGCCACTTTGGGGCTGCTTTGGGGCCGCAGGAGCAGCTCCCGCTCCTGAGTCTGCCAAGGGCTGCAAATTCCCTATTTGGGGCTGGATTTAGGGC
>WEIT01018227.1:0-20121 GCA_013389985.1 Dryoscopus gambensis
AGCCAACGCAGAGCTGGCTCGCAGGGGTCCGAATGCGGACAGGGCCCGGCTGGGCCCAGCCACCAGGCCCAGCCAGTCCCAGCCAGGCCCAGCCAGGCCCAGCCAGGCCTGGCCGGCCGGGCAGGGGCCCAAGTTACCTGGCCCTCAGACGGGAAGCAAGAGAAGCAATTCCCAGGCTTGGGCATCTTTAAATGGGTTTTTTACAGAGGTGTTTCCAATGTCTTATTTGGTTTAATAGAGCTGTCAATATTCAAATTAGCTACTTGCTTGGTTCTGTTAAGTCTGGAGGAAGTTACAACAGCTCCTTGCAAAAAAACATCACTTCCGTAGCTGGTGGAATATCCTCTCTCCTCAACTAAAACTTCAAGTAATGCTAACCCATGACAGATGTCACAGCTTAAAAAGGGATGTGGAAAATATCAAATATCAAGTATCCATTTTACATTTTCAAACACATTTTTGAGTATTCTCTTTCAATATTTTCAAAGTGAAACTTAGCTCTTTATCTCAAAGCCCCCTTCTTGCAGATTCTGACTTGCATATAAATAGCAATACAACATGCAAACAAAGCAAAAAATTTTAAATTATCGGTCAAATACAACCTTTGTGTATATACCCTCTTTTCCTTTTTTCAGTAGAACTATCTTTTCCTTCTTTTAAAAATCGCTCTACATCTCCTGCCAAAGTATTTCCTAACTTTTCATGCACCCTATTTTTACTATAACCTCAAGCCTTGACAATTCCTCATCTACTCAGTTCTCTAGCATGTTTGGGATTATAGGCAAAGAAATTAAATGAAAATGAGCATTAAGTGAAATTTTCTTTTGTAATGACATGTAGATTTTTATACTGTGCCTTACAGCATTCTAATAAATGCCTAATTTTTCTGCCTTTTGTACTGCGTCTATTAAAAAAAAAGAACCAAAAAATATCAGTATTTGTCTACATATCAAATTTTTTTAAAAATCCAATCTATCCCCTCTAAACCTATGCTTTTTGAAATTAAGTTTTCATACTTGCTGATTGTTTCCATATATTCATTTAAGTGTTTATCTTTTATTATTTGAGCACACTGCTCTGGGTGTTCAAAGGCTATGTATAGCTTTCATAGATGGAGAGAAGAAGCAGTGAAGCATAGAGAGAAAACAGGAGAGATTCTCACATGACTAACTCTGCTCTGCTTTTCATTTCATGTGAAACATCCCATGATAACCAAGAGATGCAGAACATGCACATCCATATTTCACTTTTGACAACATCAGTATTTTGATCAGGCAACAGAATATTTAAATACATTCAAGAAACTGGATCCCTGGTGACCTGTGGTGTGGTGTCAGCACGCCTCCTGTTTATTGGCATAAGAGACTCAGCTGAGTAAATACAATCTGGTGTTTTCAGCAAAGGAAAAAAGCAGGAGGACAGAGAAGTATATTTGGCACTTAGGACATATATTAGGTCTAAACCAGGGAGGCATTTTCTCATATGTTTAAAGAGTATAAAATCAGATATTGGTATTGAAGATGGTAGAGATGAATAACTAAGGAATAGCTTACTTGATTCAAATGGTGAGATTTTAAGACTTTGGATATCTCATTATAAACAGAGTGGAAGACATGAAATTCCTTTCACTTTTGTTTTGACTGAAATGAGTTCCCACACACAACATTTTTAGGCACAAAATAAATAGACAGTGAAACATCTGCAACAAATGCAGGATGAGACCCTTACTTCCAGCTCTTTCAGGGGTCACAATTCATTTGGAAGCCATTTGTTTTCTCTTTAGAGTGTTAGCAAACATTTGGTTGAGTCTAAAGCAGGACTTACTTCATCACAGAGAGCATTCAGAAAAATATGGCTACTGCCCCACAGAGCCTGTCCTCTAATTTATCAAAAGATACAGCAAGTGAGAAGGAAAACAGTAATAGCAACAAAATAAATGAAGTAGAGAAATAACAATAAACACAGGTAAAAGTTAGAATCAAGGCCAATATTATGAATTACATCTAAGGCAATAATTTACTATGTACTGGAATATGCTTCAACTACAAATAAAAAAATAATCTCAAGCACTATTTTTCATCTGTGTAAGATCATTGTACATCTCTTTCTCTTCTTATGGACCACAGCTTGAGCACTGAAGCAGCAACCTCATCTTCTACCAAAATGACTTTACACAGTCAAGTAAAAAAAACTAATTTTCAGGGATAGTGAGGTAATAGTGCAAGTCTTCCTACATTTTTACAATCAGATATGACAAAGTCCACTGTCTTTCCTGGAAATTGCTTTTATCATCCTTTGCCAGACTCCTGAGATGGAGGGCTTACGTAGTTAGAGACATATTCTATCTCATTTGAAGGAATCCCTCAACCATTTCCCATCTCTGGTGATCAGTCTTTCTTGCTATCTGCATCCTCAGATCTTTGTCAATACAAATGGGATTTCTTGAATTTGGATCATTTTGCTTCTTTCGTATCACTCACCTATATTATTGTCTCATTATTTTACAATGTAGCTGGATGACAAACAGCAAAAGAATTAAAGGCAACATAGAAAAAGAAATCTTGACCATCAAGGAATTCACCAAATGGAAGCCAGCGAGTTTCTGTGGATGGATTGCATGACACAAAAACCTTACATCTGGCCTCACACAGGTACTGATATCTGCAGTTTTTTCATTACCATATTTAGACTAGCAGTGGGAGGGGGATGCCGAAGTCCTTCACAATTTCTGCTCATCAGGTGATTCTTCCTATTCTCTGAAATTCAGTGATTGGTTAATTAGACTGAAACCAGAAAAGCACTTTGTCTGGCATTACCAAGTAAGAGTCTGATCCTGATTCTTTCATAGTTTCTTCAAAAAAGGTAGCAGGGGACGAGTACAAATGACAATGATGATCTGCTTTCACAGAACAATGCCTTCCTGGGTAGAAGTCAGGCCCAAGTCTCTGATGACTTTCAGCTGGGATTCTTTAGATGGAAAGCATCTCATGGAGTGGAGTTACGGAAAAATTAATAGGAAAACATCTAAGAAAAATTAGTAGGAAAACATCTAAGCTGACCAGATCCATCATCTAAGGCAGAAAAACTCAGAGACTCTAAGAATTTGAAATAAGTTTATGGCGACTTTCTAGTATGTGATGAAATGGAGTACTTTCATTAATTGTCATGTTAATACCATATTTCAGGTAGAGACAATGATTGAATTTGGAATGATGACCACAATGGATAATTCTTCATTATTCATTCATTAAATAAGACCCTAATTCTGGCACATTTTTAGAGGCTTCAGTCATCAATATATTTCTCAATTTTATTAATGATAAAAAGCACACTGACTTAAATACAGAAAATTATAACCATATGTTAGAAAAACAGTTCATAAACAATGCACATACCTTATGTAGCTCAAAGAGAAGTGAGGTAAAGAGTAATTACAGCATTATGTAGTCGACAGCAGAGTAAACTAGTTCCATGACTAAATCAGGTACGAAACCACCCTACTGTGGTCTAAATTAGTGCCTTTAGTGAGTTAACATGCAAATGGATATTTTCTAGTGTATTTTCTTGTTTTGTCTTCTTGATATGGAATATGAATACATAAAGCTTTCTGGAAAAATAGGTAAGCTAAAGTCTACTATTGCACTTTCAATTAAGCATTTTCAAAAGTCTTACATTTTTTCTGCCTGTGAATGAGTGCACTTCACCTGGGACAGAGAAAATTTTTCGCATAGCTGATAAGAGAAAAGTTTCTTTTACTAAATGGTGACTAAACAACATCTACTTGCTTATCCAGTAAGTCTTTTTCAGGGTGGCAAGAGTTGTTTCAGAATTGTTTTTATTCTGATTTTCATATGAGAAGTTTAGGAGTCAGAAATGAAAAATAAACGTCTTGTAGGAAAGATAATGTTTCCTATCCAGTCTGTGATAAAGAAGTTGTGAAATTCTCTGCTACGCAAGTTTCTCCTCGTTCCTGAAGGTGTAGCCTTTTCCCGAATGTTCATCTGTTAAATTTAATAAAGGATTGAAGTCTTAGAATCATAACATTTTTATTATTAAGCATTCAGACTCTCAAATACCCCTTTTTCCTCTATCTCCTCAACATCCCCACCCCCTTTTATGTTCCACAGTTTTGCTTCAGTTGCTATTTTTTCTGGATTCCTTCATATTTCTGATTACCTATTCCTATCTTCCACACAGCTCTAGTCACCTGCTGGACCACATTGATGTGTTGGAATGAACACATATGGAATGAAACCTCTCCTCCTCTGAGCTGATTTCAATCAGTTTTCTTCCACCTGGCCTATAGTCTAATGTTTTTCAAGTCTAATTTCAGCTGTTACATTATTGCTCGGCAAAAACAGATAAAAGTATTCCTGAAAGGGAATAAGAAACCGATTTTTAGAAATTGTGGAAGGTAGAACAATACTTTTGCAGCTCAGGATTGATTAATATTTGGTTTGTTACATGACTCTGCAGGAAATTTGAGAAAATAAGCTATCTTAGGCTGAGTTAATAACTTCTTTCTGTTTTGCGTTTGTTTGGGTTTTTGTTTATTTGTTGGGTTTTTGGTTTTTTGGGGGGGGAGGTGTTTGTTTTTTTTGTTTTTGTTTTGATTTGTTTTTTGGGCTTTTTCAGGGGTTTTTTTAAGTGAGGTTTCGGTTTTCCTGTTCTACCTGACAAAATGAGAAAAGATAGCTGAAGGATAGAAGTAAACATACTGTTCAAGACAGGAAAAATACAATGGACTACTGTTCTGGCAAAAGAACTGTTGTTTTGTTGGCGGCAAGTATTGCCCTCTTTGAAAACACTGACTAGCAAGATAACAGAAATAAAATTACTTTGGGCTACTTGCTATTTATATGTTGTGTCCGACTTTTTTCTAACCACTTCACAGGAAATCCCAGACCTTCCTGCATGGGAAGGAATGTCTGTTGTCTTACACCTATATTTGGTTTACTGAGCTTTTGACACTGGAGCTCACCACTGTATCCTGCAGCACAGCAACACAAAAACCACGTTTTGCACATTCAGGCATCACTGCAGTGGTTTTTTGACTTATGTCTGCACTGGGTGAAATAAGCAAGGAGAAAGAGTGAATCAGTTATTATGAAAAAAGAATCAGGATTACAGGTAAATTGAAGCCTTACAGAATTAGCACATTGACATGTGTTCTTTAAAAAGTTGCAGAAAAAAAGAAACACTGAACGTTTAGGTGAAGATGGGAGAACTACACACAAAGCAGAGAGGAAATATTTGGCACTCTGAAGGGACTGAGGGGAATTTCAGCAAAGGAGATGGGTGGGGAAGGCTGCAAGGATTCCCTGAAAAAAGTGGCGATGAAAAGATTGCATGCAAAGAATATGAAGGAGAAATCAGAGGGAGGGATCATTGGTATGTATAGACAACCTGGCAAAAGGAAGTAAAAGGCCTGTACCTTTCAATAGGTCATCTATGTTTACCAAAAGGCTGTGACCTTCAATCACATTCTACGTGAATATGCCAGTGGCCTAATTGGTTTACTTTTTCAAAATGGATGTATAATTATGCGTGGATTTTAGGGCTCTATATTCTGGAGAAGTGGGGTTTTTTTGATTCTATCATGTAATTAGATCCATCCAATATTCAGGTATAAATCCATTTTCCCGTTTTAATATTTGTACATTCATTTGTGGAATCAGTGGACGCAGCAGGCTTTTATCCAAAGGCAAAGTAACATTATTAAAAAGACTAAGCTGCCATAGCCTGGAAGAACTTTTGGAAACCACAGAAAACTAAATAAGCTTCAGTGTTTATTCATTGGGGTCAAACCTGCAGGCAAGAAAACTGTATTAAATTGCATTTTTGCTTTCTCTACTATCTGTCAATACATTAAAAATATTTTTCTGAAACAAAAATCATATATATATATATAGTAAAAGAGTATACTTAAATGTTAGACTATTTAAATTTTTTTAAAATATTGGCCAGCAAAGCAACTTTGAAAAAAAAAATGAAGAAACAAGGTTTCTGTGACAAAACAGAAACTGTGAAAAACAGTTTTCATTCACATCTCATGAAGAGATTTATATGCCTTAAAGTGCAAAAATATGAACAAAGCAATAAAGTCCAGCTCTGAAAATGTCCATTCTTTTGTGACTTTCTCCAACAGTAAAAGAAATACCTTTCTTTTTACCTTTTAGACTAGTCCTTGTCACCTGCACTCCATCTTGCATCAAGAAAAGAAAATGACTGGAGTGCAGCAGGCAGAAAAGAAAATGCTTTTTGTGTTTTCACTGTAGTGTACTGTACAAATTTTCCGGGGTCTCTTTCATTGCTAAAGGAATTGGCTTAGAGATTGTGACAACACTGCAGCCTTTTTTTTCTCCCATCAAGCACATCGGAGTTATCAAACAAAAGATTTGAGATTATAGCTGTCTGAAAAAGAAAATGAAAGCCTTACACAGAAGCAGATGCTACAGCATTATATATTCCAAGTGTACACTGTGCTGTGCATGGCCAGCTGTAACAGGAAAACTGCTTATTTTAATGTTACTGGTCTTCGGTGCAGTGTCATTGCATTACAACATCTGAATTTTCTCCTCTCTCTGCACTATTTGCTACAGCCACCTCATATGCCTACTTACTGACATTCTCTGCTCTCTGTAAGTAGCTTTTGCTGAGGGAATATGCATAGTTTTCTGTTTGTTTACATGCACTAAACACTTCATAAGCACAGTTGCCTTTCAGCACAATTCAATTTTCTCAAACAACCTTAGTACTTGAGCTACCAGTCACTGTAGAGATAATTTTCACTGCTTATTGGGAAAACAAAACAAAACAAAACAAAAACCAACCAAAACCAAAAATGTAAAAACCAAAAAACAACACAACAACTTTATATTAAACCATAATATTTTGACTAAGTGTTACAATGGGGAAAACTCTACATATGAAAGCATGTAGGAGGGAGAGAGTTTACCCATTGTTTTCAATAGTCATAAGGAAATGATTCTACTCTCTTTTTCTGCAGTAGTGATATACAGCAAAGAACATTATGCATAACCCAGCACAGGCTGAAACAACTTATATTTATAAATTCTAATTCATCCATGCCTGGATAAGTGCAACAGAAATTTTCTGCTATATTATGCTCTTAAATAGAAATTTGAGCCAAGCCTTATTTTAAAAAAGATGAAGAATGCCATATATTCATTTTGTCTCAAAATTCCTCATCATCTTATCATGACCATACTTTTAAAAAAAGATTATCATGTATGGATATCGTAACCTAGGAAATAAATGGTACAAAAAGCTTCACTATTAAAAAATGGGATCATTAGCTCTGCACATTTAAAAAAGGACCCTTTTCATTATATTTGCACCAAGCATCAGGTTGGATTATGATTATAATGCTTGAAAATTATATGCTGCCCAGTTTAATCTTTGGAATTATTTCTGTCAAATGAAAACCTGTCTGTTAAGGGATGTTAGAGCAGCCCTGGCCCAAGACTTCCTCCTTTGCGCAGCCTCTGGAGCCCAGCACAGTGCACTCCCACGCTGTGGGTCATGGCAGCTTGCAGGTTCAACCAATAGCAAAGCTGAACATGGACCCACCAGGTCGGATCCATTCACAGCCACTCCCTGCCAGGGACGGCACCCAGTTCTTGAGTGCTCACAGGTGGGGTAGGCAGTGAGACCATGCAGAGACCTAGTTAGGACAGAATTAACAAAAGATAGGACAGACTGTGGTGATCAGGCATAGGTCAGTCAAGTAAGTACAGTGACTGGCCCTATTCATATGGGACCAGCCCTTTCATCCCATTTTTCTCCCTTGTTTCTCCCCATTTTTCTCCTTTGTTTCTCCCCATTCCCTTCCCTTGCCTTTTCCCTAATCAGTTTGCCTAGACCTGCTGAGCTCCTCTCCTCCCCATTTTGAACCCTCAGGTTTCTGTCCTTGTTGGCTGCAATACCCTGCATGCAGTTTCCTGATAGCCCATCAATTAGTGTGACTGACAAGGCTTGTTTCTTGGTTTTGTCTCTATGTTAGTTCATCAGGTTTGTGTCACTTTGTCTGTGGCTTACCTGTTTTTCCTTATTATCCCATTTGACAAGGTCCTCAATAAGATAATCTTACTGAAATAAACATTTCCACATCCCACACCTAGCAAAGGAATAAAAGGTCAGTCATGTGCTTGTGCTGACACTGTTCTCTGGCATCCAAACATCACAATGGAAGATGTCGTTCACTTCAGCTGTAAAGAATCAAAAATTTGATCCTGGAAAGGAACACAAAGATAAATGGGATCTATGTGAAGAAATCCTATGAAAGAAAAAGGAAAGGAGCGGGGAACTGATGGGTGAGAACTGAGGTAGGCTGTAGCGCAAGAAAGCTGACATTCAGACTAAGGAGAAGCAGGGGGAATTATGAAGTCAGTATGAAATAAGCTGTAAGCCTCTGATTACAGTGAGAATCCCTCCAGATTCCCAGGTGAAGGCTGTTACTCCAATGTCCTCCAACAGCAGGCAAGGTAGGTAAATTCATCCAAAATTTACAGTTTATGACTGCCAAAATATTGATACACTCAGAGGATGAAGCTGCCAGCTCAATATCTGCTCTGATAGTTCAAAGATCAGAGGTTTAGGGATTTAAAGACTCCAGTAGTGTTGATGAAATGGTTGTGAGATATGAGGGAACACTCTTCTGTTCCTTGTTTGAATATATGACCCAAATGTATATATTACACAGTTATTTGATATTAATATAGCCAATAAACATAAATATAATAAAGCCTTCTTTCCCAATCATACATAAAAGATTACTCAAAGATCTGCAGAAAATTAATTTTAAAGTGACAGTAAAACTGAGATAATGTCCCTAAGTAAAATTTAATCTCATTGCCCATATCTGTTATTAAACTACTTGCTGTTGTCAACTGAAACCCCATTCTTCACCTCAGAGAATCACTCTTATTCCCACTATCTTATTCCACGCTGCATACTCATACATATCTTTATACCATCTATTTACTTTTTGTTGAATATGTTGGAAAGGGAAGAAGGAACTTCAGAAGCAAAAATAAGGCAGCTGTATCTGCATTGCATATCTGGATTAGATGTTATCCTTTTCCTTGGCAGCCCTGTGAAAAAGTTTTATTGCAAAATTTTTAATGACTTTTTAAAGGCTAGTTTTTAATATTTGTTTTGGAGGTTTTTCCACTACAGATCGCAAGTCGGATCCATAGCTATTTAGAAGAAATAGAGAATTCAGCAGGGTCCATATCCTGAGTTTGTACTGAATTACACTATGCCAGGCACACTGAAGAATAAGAGGGTACAAACACCCCAAACTGGAAACCCAAATCTAGTGAATATACTTAAGCTTAATTTCTCTGCATGGCCATCACCCATATGTAAAATGAAGATAATAAAATCCCTTAACCTTATGAGGATTTTGTGAATATAAAGTAATGTCTGACATTATATTAATGAGTTCCATTTAGAAAATAGCACAGAAAAATCAATAATTTCTGCTTAAAGAGTGCAGTCTGATTAGTTTGAAGCCAATAAGGCATGCCTATCCACTGAACAAGGACACGAGAACAAAATACTGAATACTTCTAATTAAGGAAGTACAATCTCTGACTGACGGTGCCAGGGATTCCATATGAAAAAAATATTCTGTGTGATGTAATTAAAGACTCTTATAATGTATATGTCCAAGTGAGCTAAATGAAGGTTGCATGGTGAATTTTAATTTTAATGTTTTCTAATTAGAATGCTTGACTTTGTGACCTTAATTTTTTAAATATAATTTTCTGGATATAATAATAATAATTAATTGAGTAGGAAGAAAGAAATTAAAGAGTTACACAAGATTTTTTTTTGTGATCTGAAAAGCAATGGGCCTGAGACAAGAAAAAAGTGAGTCTTGAAGCGGGCTGACATTTCAAAGACACTGATGAGACACTAGTATTTCTGTGAGAAGATATACAAAGGGACAAGTGTAACACAAAGAGCTTTTCCGTCTTCTGATTTTTAAGTGTATATGACAATGACATATGAAATATATACTATTTTTTCTTCCCAACCACATCACATTTGGTCAGACTCCTGATGCTCCATTGGAAAGTAAATAAAGTTTGCTCACACCCCATAGCTTCCTATAAACAACATGTTTTTCAACAGGGATTTTCCTGAGGAGGAAAAATTGTAGTTCATCACCAGTTTTTGTTACCTTTTTTAATAGTGGGACATTGGCAAAGCTTTTGCTTGTGACTTAGAGTGCTCCTCAACAGCTGATAATTGGATCTTACACAGGGGCTTTCAAGAATTCATGACTAGTATCAGAACTTCTAACACATTGTAGATTTTTTTTGAATCACCACAAAAATGTGATCTCATTGCAAAAAAGGAGGTAAAAAGGGGATCAGCTCACTTTTTAGTGGCTGTTATTTTTCCAGTAACACAGAAAGTAAAAACATCTTAGTTTTAAATTGTCTTATACTTGCCAAGATAACAAATTATTACTTTGTGGGACAAAAAAAATGAAAGCCACACTACTCTGTCGTGCTTAATATTCAGATGAAGCTTTAAACAGAAGCAGATATTTAACAAAGGAATCTCAAAGATATTTCTCAAATGTGCCTGGTATTTACAATACTTTCTATATTTCTAGCACCTTTAAATGTCAATGGCATATTGTTTTTTCCGCTTGTTTCAGAACAGTACTTCATATATTAACTAAGGATCAAGCCTAATGCTGATTCCTGTCACACCACTGCTAGCTCCAGACAAACTGAGTAGATCATATAGCTTAGAAAACAAAAGGCTGCGGCACATCTGTTGTCCAAGCATAGTCAGCACATGACTGACTGTGTGAACAGTTGTGTCAAGACTGATACAGTGGTACTGCACATTACATGAAAAGAAGCCTGTAGTGCTTTTTGAGGAACAAAATATACTCAAAACTTTTCTATTCCCTGCCCTGCATCCCTCACCCACCTGCTCTTCCAATAACATGTATGATTCATCCTTTATGAATTCTCCATTCTAAAATACACCCAGATTCTTGCACAGTAAATCCACCCTCAGCAGCAAAGCAGAAAGAATGGGACAAACATTACAGAATAAAAGCTACTTACTTGTTTGATCTGGCAGAAAGAGAACCCAGATTTGGATTGGGGTGAACTCAGTTTAGCCAGAAACAAATCCAACTCCAAGAAGCACCTGAAACATAAAGTCCACACCTTAATTAACTTCAGTTCACAACATGTGTCCCCTAACAGTTCTGTACCCCAAGATTAGTACTTGCGTTAACAGACACTGCTGAGGTAGGAGATTTCCCTAAAGGAACTGACAGCATATACTGAAGAGAATATTGTATTTGAACATCCACATCTCTCCTGGTTCTAGAGGCTGGAATAGAGGGCTTGAGAAATATCCCAAATATTACAGAAATAATACAGGGGACATACAGATCCCTATGTAATTATATACCTACCTGTGTCAATGTAGACATAAATTTAGGTTTTGTGGCTTTGGACAAAATTAATAACCAAAAGACATCTTGAATCTCCTTCAAGTAATTAAATATTACTAAGATGTTTAAAGTTTCTGTTCCAGGAAAAGGGCAGATGTGGCTTTTAAACTGCAGCAGTCATGAATAGTTTAGAAAGTTCTTGTAAAATATAATAATTATCAAAGTGAAATCCTTAGCAGTCATGTCCTCAAGAAAAACCACCATATCCTCAAAAAAAACCAAACTCTTGTTGTTTTGACTCCTGCTAAAGAAATTCCATGCTGATCCACGTGAGATACATAGAGAAGAAGATAATGTAGGAATTGCTAAGGATAGCTGAACTGCAGTTAGATTCAATATGATTCAGTAGATCATATTGAGTGATTTTGACTTTACACTGCATGGAAGAAAATAACAGAAGACTTAAGATGCTGTTAATTAATCTCTTAACCTAATCTGATTCTCTTCACGAGCAGTGTGAGCAAGGTGGAAAAAGACTGGACTAAAAGCCAGAGCATTTAGCGAGATAATCCTGGTTTTGTTAATAATTCCCTGAATAGCCTTAAGCACTTCTCTTAATCCTTTTACAACTCAGCCTCCCCATCACTTAAAAGATACCAGAATACTTGCTCACCTGCTTTTTACACTTGCAATACAGCTTTGAAAACACAATGTTACCATATAAGTACTACATGTTTTCTCTCAAATTTCTATACTGTTTCCTGTTCAGGAATAACTTGGTTTTTTCCATAATGATAAAAATTTTGTGACAACAGAATTTGTACTCTATAACTGAAGACTCCGGAACATCTGGTTTTATTTAAGTGAAATCAAGAAGCAGTTCCTGTCAAAGTCATGATACAGTTTGTAAGTTAAATAGTAATGCTATTAAAACTATCAAGAAAGTGAATGGAATACAGTTTTCAGAGGTTTTTAAAGCCAAAAGCACATATACTGGAGACAGTTTTAAATCTTGGAGGGACTATCAGAATGGCAATGTGAAGTGCTACTCAGTCTTCAAACACAAACTTTGTATCTGCATATTTATTTCTTGCAGTCTACTCTTTAAGAAGATGATTTCTTTATAATGATATGATGTGGAAATTTTGCAATGACTGATGATTAATTCAAATTGTATTAATTAGGAACACAATCATGTAATTTGAAAACCAGCTAAAAGGATGTAGTGCTAAAACCTGAAAAAGGGAAAAAGGTCTTGCCATTTCTGTGAGGATATCAAAATTTGTTTTAACATTTAAAGTCCTGTAATAAAAAATGAATAGCATATTTGTGACATTTATAATTGATACCAGGCTGCAAAGCTCTGTAATTATTACTGAAGATGAAAAAACTGTATAAAAGAGATCTAGTCACACTGGAAACCTGGGCAGATAGAGAAATGAGAATTTCTTGTGAGATGGTGCACCTACAGAATATTCCCCAATTCTAGGAAAAGATTTTTTAGGAATAGTGACTTATTAAGTATCAGATGTGATTTGAATAAAATTGGATCCAAATACCACTAGTTGCTTCCATTTGCTTTTTCTCTTATTTATCACTCTGATGCATTCACAAAGGTTTATTTTAGAAAGAATCAATAGACAAAGCTATCCTTAAAAAAAACCAACCAACCAACAATACAAAATAAAAAAAAAAACAAATCAAAACTCTCCACAAAATGTCCTTCATTATGGTTCCAGCATTCAAACTTGGTTATAGAAGATGACTAGATCAGAGTAGCAAAATCACCTTAATTATGCCTTTCATACTTATGATCATCATCTTCTTCACGAATGATATATATCTAACTCTTACTGCTTACACAATCCACTTATTTATACTTATGCTAAAATTCATCAACAAACATGATGAAATGATCACATTATTAGAATTTAATTTTGCACTTATTTGCTTATTAATTATAGCAAAAAAAATACATACTACCTTATCAAAAGTATAATTCCTCATTTTCCCTCTCCTGATAAATAAAGGTACTATATCTTTTTTAAAATATATATATTATTAAATTAATTTATCTAGCCAACTATTTGGATATCTAATTATTTTACTAAAAAATAATGAAATTTTACAGGGTCACTAAGTAAATTAATAGTCATCTCTGAAAATAACAATGGGATTCAAATTAGAAATACAAATGATCAAAGCTAACTAGATGAAGGCTGTATATTTTCTAAGGTCTTATATGCACAATAAAATCAGATTGTGTATATTGGGCTGACAAGCCCAAGTGGAGTTGTTCAGAGTCTTGCTCTAAATGTGTCTTTTCCATCCTGAGGGAATTTATAGCTTAAATAATGGTATATAACACTGGTAGCAGCATAATACAGTGTGTCATGTTGGTCTTTCCACTCAATTGTATGCTTTAATTCTTGTTCCCATTTTGAAGACCTTTTAAAGATCATTTCATTTTCAAAACACTAGCTGAGCAACAATTAATTACATATTTGGTGTTTACTTTTGACCACAGTTTTGGACTTTATTGACAGAACTTTGTTTTCTGTTTAGCAAAGCAAGTAATCAATTAAAACATTTGTTGCTTAACAGCAACAAAACTGATTGTTTTCCAGCTTAATTTTTAAAATGTCAGAGGAACATTTGAGAGACCTTATCTGAATTACTATTTTATACAGGGTGCTGGGAGATTAATGCAATGTCAAGGCAAGGCAATAAGCTACATGCTGTTGATTGGTTTTCTCAGTATCTTAGGAAAATTTTGACTTTTTAAAGCCTAATGCTTAGGAGAATTATTGCATTGTTTTTATCAATTTATTAAATCAAAAAGGAACCTTTTTTATTAGGTATGCTTAACTTTGATGCAACAAATATCAAAGAAGCAAGGAAAAATTGACTTCATTGTCATAAAACTTTCATTTCACAATCTGCACCATATTACTTTAAGATCCTTTCACATTACATACCCATAAGATGGTAGGTTTGTTTCAAAGGAGTTTTTTCTTTGGGATTTTTTGGTTTTTAGCAGAAAGTTTTCTTCTTATTTAACCTCTTTCTGGTGATATAAATGTATCCTCAAATTACTATTTCATTCACTGCCATAAAATTACCTCTTCACATACTGTTTCATCAGATGTTACTTATCTCAAGGTAGATAATTTGTGAGGAAAGAATAATCAGGAACAGAATACTGCTAGCACAGCGCTGCTGTATGTCTCCACCTGAAAAGCTGTGCAATTTATTATAAAAAGAGCCAGACTGTAAAAAGCAATCTTCAGTTTTGTCCCACAATCTTTAATTTATATGCAAAAAATTTGCAACTTTTCATAGTTATAATGCTATCTTATGGTAACTGCCAGAAATATCAACATTCGAATACATAAGGGATTGCACCTGATTGGACATACTGGACTTATCAGAAATGTCTTTCAGAAATCAAAGTTTTCAATGAATTAATATTTATATTCTATATCTGATACCATTGTTGTCCACAATAAAGTTGTCAAATCACTCACTAGTAAGAAGTCTGCTGTATTTATGCTCAGCTTCAGATTTGATTTTTTGTATAAAACTCAAATGTAAATTTCTAAATACATTGATGCAGTAGTGGAATTATATTATTTAGTTAGTTTTTAAAATGCAAATTTAATGTCTGGGTTGTACTGGATTCAATGACATTGTATGAATTTTTTTTCCATTGGAATGGACATAACTACAATAATATCACTTACAGCAATATTTCCTAAAACAATTATAAAATATTTATTTGAAATTTATTTTTTGTAATATTAATTTGTATACATTTAAATCAAAATATATATGGATCCATCGAAGGAATATTTTAAAGAAACAAGGCTTATTTATAACTTTTCACTAGATTAGGAAGACAACATTGAGGAAAAGCTAATTCCCCATCTTCTGAAGTATTCCAGTGGTTCGTTTAAAAAATTTTTGTCAACTGATCTACCGAGGGTAACTTTCATTAAAGAAAGCAAGCCTAGTAATTCTCCTGTTCGAGCTCTTCCCAACACCATTTCTGCCTTTTACAGACCCAGTAATCCAAAACTGGATAAATGTCACTATCACAAACAGGATTGAAGTCTAACACCTGCCTTCAAGACTTTAATACAAGACTCCCACTTCATAAGGAGATAATTTCATCTCATTAACAAGATGTCTATTACCCAGACCAGCAGCATATAAAAGGGCTTAGAGGTTCTATATCTAAGGTGGCTGGTTAATAACAGTCCCTACAGATTATATTAACTAAAAATACAGCAGTGTCATCTTCTGTTAGTCTAGGAAGAGAAAAAGTCACAGTGATTTATAGGATTAAGGACTTAATACAGGTTAACTCAGAATCTTGGTTCTAAGGTTTTTGTGAGCAATTGTGTCACATTCTTTCAATTTTTTCCCATGTGATTATAATTTTACCAAGAGAACACTTCTGAATAACCAAGACTATGAATCCCCTTTCAGCTCTGGCTTCCTGAAAAAATTGCTATGAACTTCTGGAAAAAAATCAAGTAGATACCATTTTATGATGCCTTTACAACATCATTTTTTTTTACATTTACAACCCTACTTCCTCCTCAATAATTTAGCCTGGTAACTGAATGTTTGAAAGCAAACCAGTGGGAGATCCCAAGTCAGAATTGCAATTTAATAGGAAAATTAAGATAAAGACAATTGTTTGGGAGGATGAAACAGGAAAGCCTTATAAATATGATTGCCTGGCAAAAGATTTTGAGTATATATATATGTATATAAGCGAGATTGAAATGAAGGCAAGCTTTGAGATACCAAGCCTTAGTTACTGAACAACAGGAAAACAATGGTATGGCTGGTTGCAAGTAATCCCCTCTGATTAAACAATACCCTCTGCATACAAGCAGGTCCAAGGGTCAGAGCAGACCCCACTAGCCTGACAGAAGGAGTCCAAAGAGTAGTTTTTAGGGTTTAAAATATAGCGTAGTATGGTAATACAATTATTCTTATAGGCTACATGTAAATGTTATAGGATTTGTATCTTGTACTAGATTGGAAATTAGAATATTCAGCACAGAAGAAGATTTATTGTATTGTAATGAGAACTTCACACTCATATACTCTTATACTCTTATGCTTTTACTCTCTTACTCTTATGCTCTTACTCTCTTACACTCTCTCTTTCTGGGCCTGCTCCGAGCNAGGTAGCAGTCCGATTAAATGGTGGCTGCAGTCCTGTTGGAGTGATAAATGTGACTCTGTCAAAGCAGTGAGACTGTAGTAAAGTCTGGTCCTTTTCTGGAGGTCCAGTGGTGACTATGGAGCTCTTCTCTGGGAATCCAGTGGGTAGTGCTGCTTGTGGTGTTCCAAACCTCAGATTATATCCAGGTAGGAATGCTTGGTTCCTCTCCCTGGGTGGAGCATTTCACAATGGGATGATGTAATTTTATGAGTCATGCAGTGGGACTTAAGGCCCATTAGCAGAGATATCTTTCCCAGAGGGAGTTATCAGGGGTGAGTCATGGAAGAGATAAAGAATCTGCCCCACCTGTTTTTAACAGCTTATGAAGATGGTGATAGAATGCATACTTTTGGTTACATCTTACATTGTAACCTAAGACACTGAAACCCTGATGTTCATCAAATTCCATGATAAAGACCTTCATGTTAGTCCAGCTACATCAAAACTCACATATCATTCAGCAACTAGATGAACTATTGAAAACACTTTAATCATAAGCAATGTGGAGTTTTTTTCTGAAGCCTTGGCTGTTAGAATAAGGGTGTCCATTTGAAAAAGTTTTTAGTATTCACAATTCTGTAGAAATATCTAAAAATATTGGACAAATGAATCTCATGTATTTCCTACACACCATTATAAAGCAAGTTAATAACCTTGGATGTCCAAAATAATGATTAATCTTTAATATCTGATTTCAACGATACTCTGTTTTGATCATCTGCTATTACCAGAGACACAACCAAATAATCCCCACAAAAGCGAAAAGATATGTTTGCTGAAGGAAGTAGAGTATGATTGCTTTAAACAGGGATTATACAGATTCATTTCAATGCTTTGTCTAGAAATTCATGGCATGTCATTTCTTGAACAGTCAACAACACATGGTTAAAAAAAATCACTTATAAAGCATCTATTTCTTTTATCTAGACATATAACACAGGAAGTTACTTTCATTTAAAATGTAAGTTTAACTTGATTTCTTCTAGCTATTCCTCTCTAGCTCTTACTCACAACACTTTTTTTCTTCCTAGGGGCTCATAAGGAGTTTAATTATTCTCATAAATTGTATTGTATTGATAGCATTATAATTTCCTTGTGGTTCCTTTAAGCAAAATGATTTTTTTTTTTTTCATTTTTCTGGAACCTCTCCTGTTATTTTTTTGGAGATTATCAGTCAGCCTCTGAGACTCTTTCAACCATACTTTGGAAACCTTTGAATCAATTTTATCTCATTTGACCCATTCAAAACACAGTTTGTTCAAGTATCCAAATCCATCTTTCTTTAGTCTGATAGAAAATATTTGTGGTTAATAATAATTGTGTTATTTATACTGACAATGTCCAACTGCGTACACTGGAGAAGACTTGAACAAAAACATTTATTAGTTTTGTTGTCATCATTTTTCAGAGAGCTTTCCTAGACCACTTGGCAGCAGACAACACTTTCCTTAGTTTTTCTTTTACTGCTAATGCACTCCTAAGATTATTTATTACCTTTTGTGTGCCCTGGTAGTTTTATTTAATTTTGTGCTTTGGCCTTTCTCTGACTTACTTTGTCCATGCTCTTAAAGAGAATTCCACTATCAAGAAGAGTTTTATTATTTCTATAGACTATCCTTGAATTTAAGTGGTAGTAGAAGGAATAGCTGTAGATGAGGTGGGACAGGAAAGTTGGTGTCATGTGAAAAGGGGAGATTTTCTCAAACCCTTTGTGTTTTATTAGCCTGTCAGTGCCCCAGGATAGCCAAGACCCTTCTGCCTAACCAGTCTGTCAGTGTCCCACCATGGAGACCCTTCACTGAATATTCCAGTGGTCTAAAGGGTTGTTGGACTGGCTGGTTGAGGGACACACGCCAACAGCATAAGGGAGACCCCCTTCCAGGTCTCCATAGCCAAGTATGTTCCCTGCTGCCGGCAAATGCCAGCATCCTTGAACTGAGAACCCTTGTAAGTTAGTGTATGACTCACACTAACTTACTTTTATACTACATTTTATGTTTAGGTGGAGCTTGAGTGACTCCAGTCATCCATCATCTTCAGTGGAGGGTACCTCCGAGGTGGCTAATGTCAGTATAACACCTGAAGCAACCTTTGGGATGGAGGTGTGCACAGCACTGCATCTGTGATCTCGATATGGTTGCTGGTTTAGCAGCAAGACACCTTTTTTTCCACTCAGTTGGGAGCAGATATGAGGCTTATCTGCTACAAGGTACCACTGAGTTCCCCTTCTTGCAAGGATTTCAACAGAGCCTGGCTGTGGTGTCTCAACTCTGCTCCATCCTCCTTTTAGTTCCCCTTAGCATGTGTTATGTGTGGTAAGTGGGACATGCTGACCAGGTCCCATCCAGGGAGCAGCAACTGCATTTGACCCAGGGAGTAGCAACCAGTTTCACCCTATAACTTCCTTACTGTTAGATCGTCTGTTAATGTGAATATAACTTCCTGGGTTCTCCAGTTTTACCCCAAATCATTTTCCCACACTATATTTGCTCTGTACCTCACAAAAAGTTCTCTTACCTTCTGAAACAAGATAGTTGTATTTGAGCTACTTACTACAAATGGTCCTTGGCCCATGCCAAGCACTAACCTCTGCATGGCCACTGAGGCAATGGCCGCTGGCACAGGCTGTAACTATGGCAGAAATGGCAATTTAGCAGATCTGGGTTTGCTCAGATCACCTTACACAACTATTCTGGACTGTTTACTAGTGTAGAAATAGGAATGCTTATTATTCCAGTATTTAATGTGAAGAAAATCAGAACTGAGATCCCAAAAGCCTTTTTTATTTTTAACTTATCACACATTACACCTTGCAAGAAAGCCAAAGGACCACTCTGAAGGTCTCTGTATATTGACAAATCTGCACTGTAGAATTGTGGAATTTGTGAGGCTTTTTCTTGAAAACCAAGGCTGAACGGCCTTATTTCCAGGTTCAATTTACAAAATCACTTATTTTATAAATTGTGATTAGGGAAACTATTTACCTCTAGTGTCTTAAACTCCACATCCTAAAGAACCTTTTAAAGGTAAAGAAAAAAAAATTACACATCTAACATCAAACAATTGCTTAATACTGAGAAAAGTAATACCCTCTGGTTTGCTTCCTTTTCCTTTTTTATATCCTTAGTACCGCAAACACATAATTGTCATTAGACTTCCAGCAGAACGGTGTAAGAGCAGAATAAGTTCTACATATACCATATATATATGGTATAAATTCCATAATGCAGTTCATAAAAAGTTTGGCTTTCATCATTATTTAACTCACAGACAAATAGAAATGAGCCCTGGACTTCAGCTTTAGGGGAAAAAAACATACAAAGAAAAACCAGGAAAAAAAAACAAACAAACAAACAAACAAAAAAACAAACCCAAAAAAAACCCAACCAAAAAAAAACCCCAAAAGCTAATTTAAAAGTTA
>WEIT01018228.1:4206-16383 GCA_013389985.1 Dryoscopus gambensis
GGAAAGGGAAAAGGGAAAGGGAAAGGGAAAGGGAAAGGGAAAGGGAAAGGGAAAGGGAAAGGGAAACCTCTTCAGTAATTCCAACAATTGTTTGAAAAAAATAGATATATAATTGCCTTTTAAAACTGGAACCAGAATATGCTGAGAGCCGTTTTCTTAAACACCTTAAATTCTGCAAGTTAATCTCTAAAAGGACATGGCCATTTTACTGTTGGGGTATTTTTTTTTACTCTTTTGATTTTGCTGTTGGTATTTCAGTAAACATACTTGCAAATTTCTTTTTAGAAGGAGCTGGGATGCTGCAAAACAATGAAACCATCTACATCCTATTATATGCTATGTATTGCATAGACAAGTGTTGTGGTTTGTAGTTTCTCACGATGGTATGGTAAGCTGCAAACCTTCCCAGGTAGCTCAGCGGGGTTTCCTTGGGGAGAGAAGCTGTCCCACTTCCCATAGTCCCTTCCAGGTGGCCCTACAGTGCTCCGGCTAGCTCTCAGCTCCACAACACAGCAGCAATAAAGGAGGCAAGAAGGGCTCCCCGCATGGGGGCTTCAGAGGATCTTTATTCACATGGTCCCAAAGGCAGACAGGACCACATGGGCTGATGCCCCTAGGAAGAAAGGCCACATAGCACACAGCCTAGACCTTTTATATGGGGATCAGGGGGTGGAGAGAGCACACGGGCCAATGGTCCCAGGGCATAGGGGTGGGATTAGGGTACAGAACAAATGGAGAGAACCCGAGGGAGTGGTTTTGGAATAGGGGCGGGGGGGAGGGAGGACAACGTGGTGGGGCAAGCAATTTAGCAAAAAGGGAGCGGGAAAACAGACCTCTACAATTAAGATGGGACCAAACATTACAGTACAAGTTTAATGCAAGTATAAACTTGGTTAAGGAAGCATCACAAACTAGCTGGTACAGTTACCTCTATTTTTAAGAAAAACTCATTTCAAGATACATCTTCTGTAGCTCAACATTTTTGAGACAGCTTGATTCTCTGTATTTTGAAGTTTTCCTTTTACATGTTTTCTATGAGATTTCAGACTGCTTTTTTAGTCGTTTATCTGCTGCACATCTTCTTCAGCAAGTTACTGGTCACTTTGCCTCACCAAAGTTCTCATAGCATTTTATTTTTTCCTTTCATAGCTTTTCTTTCATGTTCCGAGATTTCAAATCTGACATGACATTTTCTGTTAGGAAGAGATGATGTTATTACAAGGCACCCTCTGGGTGTTCCCCTGTTGAGGTTTGGAAGAACACCCATGGTATGCCCTCAATAACACTGGGGACAAACATGTCCAGCTTTCCTGACTATAGAAGTCTGACATCAGTATGTTCAAAATAAAGCAAAGGGTTATAGTCCTGTGCAAAACTACAGCGATCAAGAGCATGGCTGATCTCCTACTGGCACCCCTTAATATACCCTTTTTTCTTTCCTATAAAAGAAACGTTCCTACATTTTCAACATTCCTACCCTCATCACTTCCTAAATAAACACACCACGTTTTTTATTCTTTTTCAACAGCTTTGATACCATTTTTTTGAACTTAGGGTTGCCTTGGTAATCTCTATTTAGCTTGCAAACCAAGAAGTTCTTGTCCCCTTTCTTGTAATCACACCATTAGCTTGTTAGTATAACTAGATGGCTAAGATAAGCTGTCTGCTGTGATATCAGGAGCATGTCTATGATCTCAGGAACATCTGGTAGCTTCTCATGTTGCTATCTAGGTAGAGTATCCATATTGTCAGGGTAGACTTCTTTTTTATTATTTAATAGCTCTGACAAAGTGTCTGATACTGTGTTCTGCTGTCTTCCAGAGCCTAAAGCAGATACTGAACAATTATCTGCCATAGTTTAACCCCAGCTGGCAACTAAGTACCATGCAGACTTTCACTCACCATCCCTGGCCCCTCTGAATTTCAATGTCATCTCATCTCTTTCTCACAGTTCTGCTTCTCACAAGAATTGGCAGGGATAAAGTGTCTGCAATGTCTCAGGCCGTTCAGATATTATTCCTGAGAAAGTCAGTGACTCTTTGTTTAATGATAATTCACATTATTTTTGCCAAGAGTAGAGTAGATTGTAATTTATTTAGAGCAGGATTCTCTTGTCGAAGAGATACTTCCTTCTAGAGAGGTGTATCATAGCTGTGTTCGTTTTTCTTTTCTTGTTTGGATGTAGAGAACAAGGTAGAGAAGAACATGGAATCCAGAAAAATAAACAAACATATTTTCTCAGGCTCCTGGTGCTAAGTTTGATAATGACCCCACATCACTGAAGCAAGCTTTGCAGCTGTTAAGTGCTTTCAATGATGGGAACACCAGGAAGGACAGCGAGAAATAATTTGTCTACAACATTAATGTCTCTCTGGGACAGGTAGAACAGTGCATGACGGAAGTGTTAATTCAGTACTTCGGTGGCTGTAAGGCTTCCTGATTTGCACTGCTTCAGCTGCTGTGGCTTGAAGCAGGGCCAATTCATGTCTGTTTGCAGCTATCTTTATAGAAATGATTTTAAAGTCTCTTTCAGGGAATGGCCAAGTACAAAAAATTTTGTATCTTACAAATTTTTTTTTGTTCAAAGTTATTTATTATGTGGTGAAAACAATATCTTAAGAGCAGAAAACAAATGTGAAAATGTTTTAACAATACTCACAAAATCAGAGAATGGGTCTGGTTGGAAAGCACCCGAGCTGGTCAGCTCATACAACGTCCCTGCTGAAGCAGAGTCATCTCAGATTGTGTCCAGAAAGTTCTTGAATATCCCCAGTGAGGGAGACTCTACAACCTCTCTGGGCAATCTGGGACAGTGCTCAGCCACCCTCACATTAAAGAAGTTTTTCCTCATATTAAGGTGGAACTTCCTGAGCATCAGTTTCTGCCTGTTGCCTCCTGTGCTATTGCTTGGCACCAATGAGAAGAGCCTGGCTCCATCTTTTTGACATCCTGCTTTCACATACCCTGTAACTGTAGTGTCCACAAAAAATCATAAAGAATTTTATGTTCAGCAGTTTCTTGAAAGAACATAAATCACCTTTGAGATTCTTGTGACTGGAAAAAAAATTACTCTATTTAACTGTTCATATGAGAAAATAATGAAAGAAAAAAAATCATTTCAAAACAGTATTTGAGGGTAGGGGCAGGGATGTAATTTTCCTCTGGAATTTTCGAAGAACACAAGAAGGAACCAATCATTAAGAGAAATGTGTGTCTGTTATTTCTTTCATGAAATAATACTCTGCTATAATAATTTTTTTTTTAATTTTGTTTTTTGAAGTTTTAGGTTTTTTAAGTTTAGGAAAAAACCATAGTTCTTAGCAAATCAGCAATTCATTTTCAATAATGACATAAGAGAAGAAACGATTAGGGGGATTTTAGAACACATGGAGTTACTCACTAATGTCTTATGTTAGAATATGTCAGGGTAGTGAAGCACAAGAAGTAATCAGCCTATATCCTCTATAGCATCATGGGTAGGCAGGAGTCAGACAGTCCTGACATAATTATTCTTGGATTACCATTTCACACAGTACTTTGTCACAATGGATAGCATGCTATTTATGTTGCAGTTTCTGGTAGTGCCACTGTCTCCCATCTGCATGACAAAATCCGATGGTACTCACAGAGGGACAGAGAGCATCAATATCACCCTGACAGGATTTCTGCACTTCTGTCAGTGGTAATTTGGATTCCCTAAGTTCTTGAACTACGACCAGAATGACATCTGCTATATCTTGGTGACAGTTTACTGGCATTCTCTGATGAAGAACATTAGTTTCGACCAGTTTGGATGTGGTTTTGGTTTTAAAGAGCTGGGATGACTGTTTTTGGAGGATTAGGCAATGTGTCAACATCCCAGTGTAAACAATACTTAACCAAATTTCACTTCAAGGTTTTTCAAATAAATACCAAGAATTAGTCCCACACTACACACATGTGCCCTCCTTACAATTTGCTTAGAAGACAGACATTTCCTGCTTTTGCAGTAACATTGTAGTATTTTGAGATTCCGCTGTGACTTGAGATTCTCCTTTCAGGGAAACAAATTCAACAGTCTTCATTAAACTAAACTAAACTAAACTAAACACATTACATGGTAGCTAGGATGGGTGAGTCATCAAGAAAATTTTAACACAGCTGAAATTCTCCTTTCTTTCCCCACTTTTCCCAAGAACATAGCACTTTATTAAATACATAATCTCAAAAAACATGCAGGTGTCTTTAACAGCCCAGCAAGAAGATGTCCAGGCTACCCAAGTCCAGCCAGACTGGGTTTCTCCATTTAAGCTATTATTGCAAGTAAAGAACAGAATTAATGTTTCCTTTCAGCTTATCAGCTGGGTTACCCTTGATTTCCACTTCCTGGAAGTGCTGACTCAGGATCACCATAGTGAACTATGGTGCAAACCTCACTGCCGTTATGTTGAAAGGCTGACATAATATTGCATATATATTTTTTATGCTTACTAACAGAATACATTACGTCTATTTCAGTAGACTTGATTTTTAGCAGAGCTTAATAAATGCTGGAACCTTTGCTATCTATTCACAGTCATAGAGAAATTGTGTGTACTGCAAGGTACATGTCTTAATAAATAACCTTATAAAAGTTAAAAGTCAGCATTTACTCTAGTGGCTAAAATAAAATCTTGCTAGTGTAGTGCTGCAGTGTTGTAAGGTTAACTGCATTCTTTCCAGTGTGGAGCTAAAATTAGACTGTTCGTTTTATACTGGCAGAAGAGCTGAGCAATCTGTGGATAACTTTAAGGCATTTTATACAGTCTACTGGCTGCAGTATGTACTGGAGTCAGAGTTTATTCAAAAACTGGCATGTTGTTTTTCTGAAGCATTCCATTTCATGGGTGGCAGATCATGTTGCAATGCGTTGGTTAAGACACTTCACCATCTTGCACTGTGATATTTCAGCATATGGTAGAAAGCTGAATTTCATCACATGAATTGTTGTAATGTTTCCTGAAACATAGCATGAAGGAAAGCTTTGTGACAGCTCACTTACCCATTAAGTGCTAGTATCAGGTTTGTAATCAAACACGAAGACAAGAGCAGACAGTACCATGGTTCATCAAGTAGTATAATTATTTCTGAATAGCCAGGCACACCTCTGGAATCAATGAAGTATTTTCCTTTTTCTTTCCTTGACTTTCACTTATGGGTATGGGTATCAAAAGTGACAGCTGATGGAACAAATATTTCTGTTTATGTTCTTTATAGTATTAGTATAATTAGTGGCATCAGTCATAATAAACAGGCACAGCATGCAGCAGTGACACTCCTGCCATTAAGCAACACTAACGCGGAAGTAAAAAGTGCAGTGAAGAACACTGTAACCAAAGCTGGCTGAAAGTCATTTAAGTTTCTTAAATCCATATATGTATGCAAGTTTCTGTAACAGACTGCTTTACTACATGTGAGTGTCAAATGTTCCAAAAAACTCCCCTATGATTCAATTCCCCAATATTTTATGACTGTTGCATTTCCTGACATCTGTGTTATTTATACTTTTTAATATCTATGTACATATATATGTACCAAAATATACATTATATATAAAGACAGATAGATATAGATATATAGATATAGAGATATAGGCCTGGAATATAGTATACTATAATATAAATGACATACAGAACACTCTGTATGTCATGATTTGTAGTTGTCAGTGCTAGATGAAGACTAGATTTTTCTGTTCTTCCACAGGTCTTTGAGTAATTATCCCAGAGGTAATCCAGTTTAAGTCAATCCAATTACCTGGGAGACAAAGCAGCCACAAACATCTATACGTATAGCAACACAACACGGCCACATATGAGAACTGGATTAATCCTATTGTTTTAAACCCCATTAATCGTTCGTATTATTAAAGCACAGAGGTTATGTTGGAAACCCTTAGTAATTATGAGGCTCTCAGAGGATCTCAGCAACTGAGCAGACACAAAACACAACGGACGAAAGAAAAAAACCGAGAAAAAATCCAAAAAATAGTAGTACTCTCCTCATTTTACAAGCCTATGCTTACACTCACAAATTACCTATATGTCGAAGAGAGGCCTTCACTTCAGGTTTTCTGAACCTTGCATACCTGAACCTTTCTTGTAGTGGACTGAAAAACTCCATGTCTTTATGCAACTAGTTTACGTGCAATGTAATCTGACACCAACAGACTATCACACAAGCTGATAATTCCTTACTGATCTATGTTTAATGTCTTGATGGAGAGATCTATGCAAGCAGATATACAGAAAACCAAAGCATCCTTAACAGCTCCATTTTGCACCTTTTGGGTTTTCTTTTTCCCACTCAGCCGTAGGTCAGGATTTGGCTTAACT
This sequence comes from Dryoscopus gambensis, assembly GCA_013389985.1. Lineage (NCBI taxonomy): Eukaryota > Metazoa > Chordata > Aves > Passeriformes > Malaconotidae > Dryoscopus > Dryoscopus gambensis. The sequence continues at coordinate 10,557 of WEIT01018228.1, forward strand.
GTGGAAGTCTTCTCAGAAAAGAAATTACTGACTCTAAACTGTCCAGGAGATAGGGTGGTGATGTGGTAGGGATTTTCATTGCTTGTTCTGAGTTGTACCTGTTCTTCTGCAGGCCACCAATGTGTTAAGCTAGTGCTTTCTGACAGCTCTGAAACCATTTAGAAAGAAATTGTTTTACAAATAATATGGTGTCACCTAATGGCATTTAAAATGATTCTAAGAGGCATTCATGCATGATGAAACTGTGGAAGACTAACCTTCCCTGCCAAAGCTTTGCAGTGCTCAGCTCTGCCACCTTTTGACATGAAATGTGAAAATACAAAACATACTTGGTTAAAAATGGATATTGTCTGTCAGTGATTGACATTCAGATTGAATCTGAGTCTGGATCTGGTTCCTGGATCTGAACTGATCCGAATTGTTTATTCAAAGGAATGAGCTGGTTTTACACACTTCTTTCAGACACAGTATTTCCTTACATGGCAATTCTCACTACACAACCTATCCCGTGTTGCCACACTGGCAACGCACCTTCTAAATGTCCTTCTATGGGGTGATCGTGCGCTGCTCACCCGTCTGTCACCTTCTGGCAGGCTCCTCTCTGCAGGGGCCTGCCGTGTGACACCTCCTCCCCCAGGGTCTGTGCTGCCATGTGCTTATCTTTACCCATAATTCCCTCTTTTTTTTTGTTTTATATAAACAAGAATCACAAAACAAAACACTTTTAACATTAGAACATAACATGAACATATTTAAACCTACTAAATCCAGGAAAATGTGTAACATAACATGTAGTTATCTTATTATGAACAGTACAACAGTAAATCTAATAAAACAACAGGGGTGCACCAAGTAAAAATAAGCAAGGTAATATTATCGACTGCCTAAATATTTTACCATCCCTCAGAGTCTGCGTTAGCTGGGGAGTTATTTCACAGTGACGACTTGGGAGAACCTTTTCTGGACAAGGTTTCCAAGTTTACCTTGAAAGAGGTTCCAGCTTTTATAACATCAAATCTGCAAGTCAAAGTGACTTTTATTACACTTTTAGGGCAGAAACACCTGGGTCTGATGATATAATTCCCAGTCAGCCAGGGCTAGGGCTTGGCCAAAGCCTCAAGCCTTGACTGGGAGGGTTTCTCTAAAATACTTACAAGCAAACCTTTATTAATATAATCAATGCAATGCATGTAAGTAACACTAAGTAATTACTACAATCACACAGCTAACCTTAAATTTCTCTAATAAACAGTCATCTCATCATCTACAGCTTAGTGAAAATATCAAGAAGTAAAAAATGACTTAACAGTACCTAAATTTGCTAATTTTCCTTCACAGGATGTATATAAATCCAGGCCTCAGACATTACAATTACACTGACATTAACTCTGTAAGTAGTTTCAAAGGGCAACAAGTCCTGATTCAGAAGTTGCTGCACAATGAGAGGGTTTACTCCAGTGGTAACCTTTTCCATGTCAGGGAAGCAGCAAGGTGGGAGCTGTTCTTCCAGTTTTTTCAAGTAGGAAAAGAGTACCTTGAAAAAAGTATCAGTAAATTTCTGCCTAAAAGCATAACTTACAAATTATAATTACAGGACCATCTATAACAAAAAGCAATCAGAACAACGTGGAGTGTCACAAGGTGATGTGGTAAAAAAAATCAATCTTGAGATAGGGTCCAGGATTGTGGCAACATTCTGAATAACAAAAAGAAAAGAGTTCTAAGGTCCAGCTGGAGGAATTACACATGCCCAGCCTGCAGTGGCTCCCACACAAGCCGCTGCAAATGCTCCAGCCCCCTGACCCAGGAAGGGGCCACCCATTCCCCCCNTTTCAAGTAGGAAAAGAGTACCTTGAAAAAAGTATCAGTAAATTTCTGCCTAAAAGCATAACTTACAAATTATAATTACAGGACCATCTATAACAAAAAGCAATCAGAACAACGTGGAGTGTCACAAGGTGATGTGGTAAAAAAAATCAATCTTGAGATAGGGTCCAGGATTGTGGCAACATTCTGAATAACAAAAAGAAAAGAGTTCTAAGGTCCAGCTGGAGGAATTACACATGCCCAGCCTGCAGTGGCTCCCACACAAGCCGCTGCAAATGCTCCAGCCCCCTGACCCAGGAAGGGGCCACCCATTCCCCCCACCAGCTTTTGTTTCCAGCACAGTATTGATGCCTTTCCCTGGGCTTAGAATTAAAAGCCAAACACGGTTAGAGAGGAAAAAGGGTTTTACCTCAGTATTCATTAAGGATCCTTAGATACATCACCAAAAAGTGCACCCCGCAGAATGCACCCCTGGAGAATGCCCACACACAATGATTCACGTATACAGTTATAGACTTTGCACATAAGCGTATCTATCACAGATTCCCCAATGAGAGGCTCAAGAGAAGCCCCATCCTGAGGAATGTTCCCCTGGATGGGGCCTATCTTAGATTACAGAATGTGTTATAGAGAGGACCTTGGTGTCGGGGCGTTCTGACCTCCAAATACAAGGTCTCCAAAATGTTCAGTCTCTTGGCTTAACAGAATTTTGGGTCTAAGCTAGTTATCAGATTTAGGGAATTACAAGTATGTGGGCTAAAAGCACTAGGGATACATAAAAGCTTCATAAAAGTGTATCTGAAGGGGGATATGAGAGGAGCATATGAAAAAGCAAAAAATCATCATGGCATCAGTATCAGCTGAGTAGAGTCCACAGGAAATGGGAGGTCTGGCTGTGGCAAGAGCAGCACAGGTCAGGCGGCTGCACTGGGGTGGCTTGCAGGGCTCCGCCTGCCCCGCTGGCTCCTCTCCGAGCAAATCTCACTGTGTGCGGGGAGCACAGACGTGGTGCTGCCTCTGCTGGTGCTGCTGGGGCTGGTGCCCCGGGTCTCCTTTTACCACCCACACGCAGAGAGCCACGCTTCCTCCACTGGATCTGCTGGGCAGCCAGTGCAGTGTTCACCACCTTCTCCTGCTGTGCCATGTGCTTGCCGGTGCGGTGCGGCTCTGCCACGTGCTCGCCGCCATGCTCCTGCTGATGCCGCGCGCCTGCTGCCATGTGCTCGCCGCCATGCTCCTACCAGCGCCACTTTGGCGCTGCGCCCTCATGGCACTGCACGCTCCCCCCCTGCCGTATCTGCTGCCGCTGCTCTCACGGAGGGCAAACGGAGAGGAAACACGCAGGAAGGGCACCCCCGGCTCCAGCCACCTGCTGCAACACGGCCGATGGCACGGGGCGGTGCGAGCTCGTCTACAATACCGTCTGGTTCCTCTCCAGGGTTAAACGGGTCGAAGGACAAGGCGCCATCCTCTGGTTCTCTTCCCACTGCCCAGACTGACAGTCGTTCGCTGGCGGCGCAGAAGGGGTCATCACGGCTGCCACAGTGGCACAAGCATCTTTCTTTCTCTGGTCTCTGAGTGCCACATGCACCCTGAGCACCTCACACATGATCTTCCATGGATACAAAAGCTTCTTTAAAATTCGTTCCAGCATCTCTGTGACATTACATTCCTGGGATATACCATCCTCCATCGTTCTCAGCTGCAGCCCTCTGTCCTGCGGAAAGGTTGATTGGCACAGGCTTCTTTTCAGCCCCCGGGCTTCTTCTCAGCCCCTCTGTAAAGTTCAGCCAAGCGTCACTACCAGAGCAACCTCCCATTGCGTATAAAGTCCCAATTCAGGACACCATTAGAAGCGATTGAGACATGGATCCAAAGCGGCAGAGAACCTGATTCCTCTATGTTCCCTGTAGCTTGCCTGCAACTGTGGAGGTATTAATCGCTGGCAGCTATCCTGCTTCTTTCAGCAGCACTTCAAAGTTCTTCGGGGCTCACCAACGGTTGCACAAATTAGGCGTATAATAAAATCCTCACACTGTGGGCACCATTTGTCGGTGATTGAAATTCAGACTGAATCTGAGTCTGGATCTGGTTCCTGGATCTGAATCGATCTGAATCGTGTATTCAAAGGAATGAGCTGGTTTTACACACTTCTTTAAGACACAGTATTTCCTTATATGGTAATTCTCACTACACAACCTATCCCATGCTGCCACGTCAGCAATGCACCTTCTAAATGTCCTTCTGTGGGGTGATCATGCACTGTTCATCTATCTGTCAGCTTCTGGCAGGCTCCTCTCTGTGGGGGCCTGCCGTGTGACACCTCCTCCCCCAGGGTCTGTGCTGCCATGTGCTCCTTTGTGCTACCTTATGCTTATCTTTCCCCATCTTTGTTGTTATAAACAAGGAGGGTTGGCTTTTGCAGGCCCAAGCAGTCAAGAGTTTGAATGTTTGCAGTTAATAAGAGGCTACAGTTCATCATTAAGTTGGAGTCATGATTAATTGTTGGTCAATTGTTGATATGTTCTAAAAGATACTGTTAAAATTGCTTGCGTGTTAAGGAGGTTCTAGGGGGAAGGTAGTGTCAGGTTCATTCTCTGTATTAGCATTAGGGGTGGGATGATTGACAGAAACAAGAGGAATTTTCTAGAAAAGGGGTGACAGCAGGAAATTGTAATGAAGGGATAAACTAAGAGTTTTAATTGGACAAGAAGGACAACCAATCATTTGACGCACTGGCATCACCCCTTTCAGATGGACCAGTTATCAGGACAGGGAGCCAACACACTCCAATCAACACACCCTCTAGGAGGAGGACTCTTGGAAGAGGGGGGCTGTGCTCTGGAGGGGGGTGGATAAAAAGGAATACCCTTGTAATTTCTTGGTCTCTGACCTCTCTGCTCAGTGGTGCTCAGGCACTCAGCACGGCCCTTTCCTCAGTTCAGGGGAATTGGCTAGCCTGCCGTGATGACCCTAACTGTCCCACTTAATAAACTTGTCAAGTCTAAAGAATTGGCTTCTGTTCTTCTCATTGTCAATGTATAAGTAATTTGCAACATGCTATGGGTTAATGACTGCTCATGCACCTGTTGCTCTTTCTGGCAGCTATCAGCAAAATGCTACAATAGCTTTGAAAGAAAATAGGCATTGTTTGTTCTTTGACAAAATATTACCAGCCATAAAGTATTAAGAAATTCAATAAATCTAATTCAATAAATCTAATTCAATAAATCTAATATGCAAGCATAATTTAGATTTTGATTGGACTGCAGACTAGGAGGTTCAAGGATTTAAAATTTTAGGAAAAAATTGTAGCTGCTGTCCCTTTTGTCCATGCATTCTGGTCCCTTCAGTCCCGGAAAAAAAAAGAGCTCCATGATGTCAATTTAGACATGAGGATCAGTGAGCCAGAAAAAAACCAGTCAGAAAACCTCATGCTGTACCTCAAAGTTGCTCCCATTGGGATCCTAGAAGCTGGTCAGCTGCAGATGACTGTATAAAAGATAGGAAGAAAGTTAAAATACTGTGGCAAGTCTCTCTAGAGGCAGAAGTAACTCCACCTTTGGGGTCAGGACAAGAAACAATGAAATACACCACTAGAGAATTAGAAGTCAATCTATGCCAATTTTATTTTTCTCCAGGATTATTTGTTTCTTATTCAGTGTCTATAAATGGAGACAAGAAACAAAACAATTCATAAGTATAGCATATTACTGCATTGTCCCGATTTTGATGAAAATTTAAGGCTTTTCTCAGTGGTCTGTAGAGTAACACATATATCATTAAAGCATGTTATTCCTAAGGCAAATGATATGCTATAAAACATGATACAAGAAAAAGTTACATCTTTGTATAAATATTTGAAGATAGTCTTCTGCTGGTATCACACAATCCTCAGGTGACATCCTGTGTGCCTCACAAAGTAATCAACATGAGGTAAAAGAAACAGCAAGTGTGAATAGTAGAGCTCCAAAATGGTCTACCATATGATGAGGTGTCA
>WEIT01018229.1:6915-31474 GCA_013389985.1 Dryoscopus gambensis
AAATGGGGGGGACAGTTTTGTCCCAAAAAAGGAGCTTCTGGTACTTGGCAAAGCGTCATTGAATCCTGAGGGCAGTCTTGGTCCATGGATTGGTGGTGAGAGCACCAGACATGGAAGGACACTATGGTTTGCAAGAGAGACTCCTCTCTTCTTAGATGGACAGAGAAATGATTATTTAAGTATTGTTAACCGATCAGGAAATCCAAGGTTTTGTCTAATTGTGGGAAGGGTGGAAGTTGGGAGGAGGAGGAATGTTTCTGAGAGTTTTCATGTTTCCTATGTGTTTCTCTCCTTTAATGTAGATTAATAAAGTTTTTTTTTCTTATTCCTAAGTCTGAGCCTGCTCTGCTCTATTCCTGATCACATCTCACAACCATTATTAGTAAAAATATATTTTCATGGGGCACTGGCATGGTGTCCAGTGTCTAACCATGACAACTGGCTAGCTATTCTTGAGCTCCACCTACAGTCAAATGAATGCTGTGCCTAAGCTCGTGTAGGTTTATGTGGGCACCATGCCCACAGCTAAAGTTGCTTACATATTTTCCCAGCATGGTTATGTTAGAGTGGTGCTCTGGGGGCTGCCATTCCCTGTTTCTCAGCACAGTCTTGAGCACTGTGCTGATAACTTTATAATGCTGGCAACGTTGCTGCTGGCATGTTCAAGCCTACCTTGGCTATCTGCATCTGACTTTCTGTTACACGTAGATGTGCCCAGCTTTGACTGGCTTGTACTGAGAGCAGGTGCAGTTTGAGAAGCTCTGTTGGTCAGATCACCTAATTTTTTTTCCCTGCCTTTCTTGTGTGTGAGTTGAAAATAACACCTTTGAAATTGTTTTGAAAATTTAGGCACAAAGAGTGCAACGTGATATCCTCAGCACTTTTAAATGAAATCGTTTACATGGTAAGGGGGATGGAGATAGAAGTCTAATGTCCAGCTGAACTGTATCCAACTAGAATGATGAGTCTCTGAATTTAAAGGAACTACCATTTGGGAGGGACACTGCTTTTCTTTCTAAATTGTATGGTGTTCTTAGACACAGTCTTAAAGGCTCATAATGCAGTTAGGCGTTACATTTCTGTCAGTTGTCTCCCCCTACATGCTTTTGAATAAGTTTCCTTTCTCTTCTCCAATCCCAGCATATCCATGTATACCTAGCAATAGTCAGGCAAGACCAAGAGGAAGTAAAAGTATGGTTTTGCCACTGTCTTCTTCTCAGGCTGGTATAAAGAACACCCAGGATGTATTTAATGTCCTCTGCTACTGCATAACCTACTGAGATGATTAACAGTTATCTTCCTGCTGTGGGTCCCCCCAGACCACTGGAACAAGGATGGGTTGGTGATTCCTTCTTCTTAATGTCACTAGAAGATATTGCTCCTCTAAGAGATAGAGCAAGGGTGGGAGAAAAGAGGGGTTATCCAAGGGGTTGTTTGCTCACCAGCTGCCTTAGCTGCTGTCCTATCAACTGCTTCATTTGAGCAGATGTTGGATTATTATTCTAGGACTTCTGAGGATTATCACCTTCTTCTCCTTCCTTCTCTCACCCTCCCATAATATGGTGCTTTACACCTCACCCTTGTCTTTTGCCTGCCCTGGTGTTTAAAGATTAGGCTGAGCAACATGACTCCAGAATAGAGAATTCAAAGATTCAGCTTGCATCTTTGGGATCTTCTGTTACAGATGCTGGAAATACCGCAGTTTTGACTTTTTCATTTTTTTCAGATTTGTTTAGTTGCTCTAAAACATATGCTTAAAATAGACTGCTATCTCCAAGACTTGTTCTCTGTTAATCAGCAGCAAACAAAGTAACCCAATGTGGACCATGTGTGTAGAGAAAAATCAAATGGGTGAAGACATAATCAGAGCTATTCTTCTACTCAGAGTAAATATTAACAACAGTGTTTTATGACAAACTATAATTGAGGACATTAACTTACTGGGGGAAATAATCTTCCTTGATAAACAGGCACATGTTTCTATTGCATCAGGTGCTGACAGAAGCAATATTATCTAGTTTTCAGTAAGTCTGCCTGCATGAGTGTCTGTCTATAAAAGGCTGGTTTATGATGCAAAAGAATATTTTTGTGGAAGTGTTCCTGATTCCAATTTGATTTTCCCACTTGCTTTCTCTTTTTACAGAGTTAAATAGGTTTCATTTCTATTCACATTTTTGCAGCTGCAAGAATAGCTTATATACATATTTACCTGTACCCATGCATATTTAGCTAGATGTGCTTTGCCAGTTGCAACACTATCACAAGCTTTTATGCAAAGGTAAGCCTCATTTTTGGTCCAAATTTATGTTTAGATTATTCTGTCTTTTATTCTTGTATGTCTGAATCTGTGTAATTCTGTTGTCATCAGTGGCAATGCATATCAGATTCACAGTTGAAATAGAGAGCCAAAGGCTATGTACCTTAATCTGTTTTACTGTTGTGTTATATTTGTAACAGAGAAAAGAACTTTGGTCCAGATTATAGCAGCAAAAATAGATATGTTAATTTCATTTTAAAAAAAAACCCAAACAAGGCCCTCACCCCTGAAAACCCCCACACTGCTCATTGTGAGCAATGGAAGAAGGCAGGATTAGAAAACATTGGTTCCATTTAGGATTATGCAGAAGAAAAATTGTCTATGTGATTTTGGAGACTTTTTTTTGTCTGATTGTCTGCTTGTTTGTTTTCCAGTGGAACTTACTCTGTGCATGGAAATTAAACTGTTTGATACAGCAGCAACAAAAGCAGGAACTGATCTCTGTGAATTCATGTACTATCAGAAAGAAAACAAACAGAAAAACGTATACAGTAGATTAATGCCAAGGTGGAAATGGGCAAGATCCTTGTTCCATAAAAAAAATCCCAGATATCTTCAATTTCACTTTGGCTGTGGTGATTCATGTCTCTTCAGAAGTTTCTCAACAGCAACAACTGTTGTATGCTGCCTTTGAAACCCACACGCTACCACTGAAGCAGGGTTTGAATCAGCATGGAGTTTGGCTTATCAGACTGTGACTGGGAAGCCAGCAGTTTTTGTCATGCCAGATTGCATCTGGATTAAAAACTGAAGAAAAAGGCAGTGACACATTGTGAAAAGAAAAAGACAAGCTTTATTGGCTTCAGTGAAATCTCATAATCAGATAAATGTTTCATACTTTGGATATAATAGTTATTTAAGCAGTAATTATATTCATTAAATATGTGCTTTAAAGTTAATGTTGCTGGAGATATTTCAAGTATTAGAGATATGTACGTAAGTCACTTTTCATATTTAAAAATCTTCTGATCCTCATAAGAATTTCATGCTTTTTGATGTGTTTATATGAAAATCAGGATGGAAGAACAGACTATTTTTTATAGAAGTCACAAACACAAAATAGTTTTGTTTGTGATCATGTCTTAAGAAGACATTGATGCAACATCCTAGAGCAGTATGATTTTAATTGACCAGTGGCTTTTTTGTCTCACCCTGAAGAAAAACTGAATGTTCTTTAGGCGTACGTTAGTAGCCTGGACAGAAGATCAGAAATTAAAAGTTCGTGTCTTTATTTAGGAGGTTATGTTGGCTGAAATTGATTCTCGTTCCTAAAAGGAGTCTAATCAGCAGCCCTGTACCTCTTTCTTACCAAGGATAGAGAGCACTTTGGTGGCTGCAAATTGAATGATAACCTAGGAGAAACTGTATGATTGCTCACACCCTCTCCTGAACATTTGTCAAAAGCATAGCTGTGGAAATAAGCTATTTCTAGCTAATCATAGCTAAATTATAAGGAATGTCAGTTTGATGGAGGTGAGGAAAGAAAGGGGCAGGAATGGGACTGTCAGAGTTAATTCTGTGAAATGACATCTGGCAAAAAAAGCAATTAGGGTTATTTGGACAGCTTGCCCAGAACAGCATATTTCTCACCTTTGTCATTCATAGAAGGAGTAGCTGCCTGTACTAGATGCATTTTTGTGTAAAGCTGCAAAAAATATAGGTCGTGTTTAAGCAAGCTGTCGTAAAGTTTAAAACTAAAAGGGTAACCCTGATATAACAAGTAACCCTGGTAGTTGGATTGGTCTCTACAGTAGTAAGGTTCTTATTAAATAAAAAAAAAATAAAAAAGTGGCTTATCAGTCTGTGTTTTGTGTTAAAACACAGCACAAGGCTAGTAAAATCTAGTTTTATCACTGCCTGTATTAAGTACACTGGAAGAGTGAAGGCTGAGGTGTTTTGACTCTGAGAAAAGCATGTCAGAGTTGCAAGAGTCTTGCAGATATGAGAAAATATGGAGAGGGAAAAATATAAACTCACAGGAACCCAAAATCTCAACAGTTTGCCCCAGTTTTATAATAAAACAAAACAGAATGAGACGACCAACTCTCACAGCATGCCACCGCCAGGGTTAATATGTTACTGGCTGATGACAGCGATTATGATGTTAAAAAATGCCTATGTAAGGCACCCCCAGGATAAATTAGCAGATAAAATTATGAAAATTCATATCTGTAAATATTTCTGGGAAATGCAGATGAAAATATTGGCTTCTGCATGGGCCTTAGGGAAGGAGTTGCTGATAGAGGTGGAATAACAGCTCACATAGCGTAGAATGGTCTGGGACAACAGAGGAAGATCTCCCTTAGTTTCCCTGCGACCAAGCAATTCCTGAACATAGCTGGCCTGGCTAGGCTCCTTCTCAAGTTAAAGGACTTGCTCTGCTATTTTCCTGTAGCTCTGAAGCTCTTCTGAGGCTTTCCATAAATTACAGTAAGGTTCATCAGGCTCTTACTCAATTTTTCAGGAATATGGTGACTATTGGGATGCACAGGGTTCTGGGTTTGTCTCCCACTAATATTAGCTGTAATGAGAGATAAGGCAAACAGAGGTTGTCATCTAACACTAGTACAGTTATAGGGTTTGGGGTTTTTGTTCTTGGCACTTTTTTCAGATGTGTTAACATACCCTATCCCTTTTTCCTTTGCAGTAGTAGAATATTTACCTTCCACTTTCCAAGTAACCAGATGATACTGCAGTCGCAGAGCATGCAGGCTCACGTGGGGTTAAACGGCTTCCTCCATTTCAGATTTTGTGCCGACCAGATTTAAATTCGACAGTGTTTGTTTAGGATTCTGTACTCAGCACTTTGTATTAGATGAGAAGAAGCCCTGCATTTAAATTATTCAGTCTTTAGGACTGATGAAAATTGTCAATCACGTTCTAGCATATTTAACTTATCCTAAAGGATGCTTACAGGTGCAAAAATTCACATGCAGTTGCATTTATATATCCTTGGGTTTATTTTGTCATTGAATGACTCTGTCCTCCTCGCCTTCTGATGTATTCTTGTGTTGCCCTACAGACAGTGGGCAGAAATCAGGCTTTCGGTATAAAAATAATAAATTCCGTTTCCCTCAAATTGATAAGAGTGAGAGAAAAACAAATAACAGGGAAACATTAAACATTCCATGAGATTAAATAACAATGACTGGCATGTCCTGCCTAAAGTAGGAGAAATGCCACTACGGCAGGTTATTCGCTTGGTGCTAACTGCAGAGTCAGTAAGTATTATAATTATTTCTTATATTTACGTTCTGTCCGGGCATCAAGAGAAGAGATGGTGTTAACTATGAAGTGAAAACAGGGCTGAAGTAAAGTGGGGATGGGACATGCAGTCTGGGAGGATGTGTGCAGCAGACCTGAACCAGATAACCACCTTTCCCATCCTGAAATGTCAAAATGCTTCCACTCCACATCAGGATCATAATGTTTCATTTTAAATAAATAAACAAATAAATAGTTGGCAGAATCCTTCCAGGACCAGCCTTTTCAGAAGCCACCCTGGGGTGCAAGGCCCGGGCCTACTTGGAGTGGGAGAGGGGCGTAAGGTTGGCTGCCTGTGACGGCATGTCCCAGGTGTCCAATCATCATGGGGGCAGAGGAGGACATGGGGATGGGCATGGGGATGGCGGGGACAAGGTCACATGAGGGAGGCCCCAAGTTGGCACCTCCTGGGTGCCCAGGGTGCAACGAGAAGCACGGAAGGTGTAGGCCACCAGTTGAAATGTCTCCTCATGGGGGAGCTGGAGGCAGCGCTGCCCCTGAAACAGGGTGGTTGTGGGGGGTGAAGGCTGCCAGGCACTGCATTTGCTGGCTTGGGGCTTGGTGTTAATTGGAAGTTCTTCCTGACATGGGTGTGGTTTCATTAGGAAAGTCCCAGCCTGCTCTGCCATTTGTGAAACAGTTGGTCAGGGCAGTTGAGTTCTCCCTCCCGAAAGAGGCCCCATGGGCATGGCAAGCAAACCCCATAGTAGGAGATGCTGGTGCTCTTGAGCTTGTTCTGGGTTTCCAGCTACTTCCACCAAAATAAGTGGTCCCAGATAATTGGAGGGTAGGCTAAAATTCATGTTCATTCATTACACATTTGCTCTTCTGCAGATGAAGATCATCAATGAAAAGAAGAGTTGTCTTTATGCCACATTCCAGGCTTGAAACTAGATGAAAGCCCATCCCATTGGTGATCTCCATATGGCAACAGCCTTTAATAAAAAGATGCTTCAAAGGAGAGTGGGGGTTGAAGCATCAACATTGAGAAGTGGTTACTGAGCCAACACTGAAACTCTTAAAACCATCTGAGGGCAATTGTCACATCCAATGTCCCTCAGAGTGGACAATGACTTCAGACAGCTTCATGAAGGACTGTTTTTCCTGAGCTTGTAGTTACTTTGTCCTTCCATGGTGTTAGGAATTTTTGTGAGAACCTCCTTATGGACTTTAAAGAACCCCAAATATAAATAATGAGGAAGTATAAATACCAGCCTCTATCAGACTTGTGTGCATATGCTTTCAGAAGGACAGCATAGATAACATGTTTTATTTCTTCATATTTAGAAACTTTCCCTAATGCTACTAAGTGAGGGACTCAAATTCAAAGCTATGCATTTTTTTATTACATCCTGAAGGTCTCTGTATTCTTATTCTTTTTTCCTTCTAGTGAATCTGGATAATTTCTTTTTGAAATATTATTTTCTGCCTGACTCAGCAGTTGCCTCTATGATAAATCTGAGGGACAGGAGAGGGGACAGGTTCTTTATCTGGCAAAAATTTAATGAGGTATATGTTTCTTTCAGGTCTTAGTGGGAATAAAACTCTCTTTGTAAAAACCTCTGAGAAATTTATCCAACTGAGGGTTGTCGGATTTACGTGGGCTTTTTTATTCATTTGCTAGCTTAAAAAAGAAAAATCAGGCCTGGCAGTCAGGTGTACCATGTAGGTGTGCAATACACCCTAGAGGACTATGAAGCTGATGAATAGTTAGCTTCCTATAATGCCAAGTATCTCATTTGTGATATATAATAATACTAATTTTTTAATGCTTTCAGAAATTCACATATAAAGGAGCTCTGCAAAATCAAAGAATCCACATTAAAAAGTATCAAAACACTTTGTTTAGACCTCTCTTTTTCTTGCTTTATGATAAATAGTTGGGAGTAATTACTTTTATTTTGTATAACTATTTATGAAGTTCCAAATGAAGGATTGTAAGTACATAACTTGAATGTAGGGTTGTGATTTCCTCATCAATGTTCAGTCCTAAAGTAGTTTTTGGATGATTTTGAAGTGTATCAGGTAAAAATAAAGAAAGAAATATGGGACTGAATCTTTAAATTAGCATGATGTCTTGGGGGGAATAGCTGGCTGATGAAAGTCAACAGCAGCATGTCAAATAATAATTTATTGGAGCTACAGGTGTCTGTAATCATTTATTGGAGCTGTGAGATGGGTCTCCACTGAAATACTTGCCCATTTCTGAAGATCTTTTCTTTTGTTGCTTTACTCATTTGAGGTGAGGGGATCATGCTGTCATTTTCATCACTGAAACTTGTACTTACTTGTAAGTTCAGAGTGTGCCTAGGAATCATAAAAGGAATAAATCCTTGAGGTTTGCCAAGAACCTGAAACCCTCACTTCTGATAATCTGCCTGTCATTTGCAACCAGGGAGATGTTAATATGAAAGGCAGGTTTTTTAAAGGTCCGGGGAAAGAGAATAAATTCCCATCACTTGTCTAGCTGCTGTGTGCAGTCACGAAACAACTTTGAAGATACCTACGCTGTTTAAAGTCAGTTTATGAATTTTCTGTGGCTTTGGAGGACTGCCCAAACCAAATAAATAAGTAATCTGCTATGCAAGCCATCTTATCAACTGTGTATTTCATAGTTAAATCTCCTACTACCTCATTCCCTACTGTGATATGTCCATATCTAGGCCTTGTTACTTACATCCATTCTTGTAATTTCGTGGCCTCTATTTCCAACATTATATGCTGAATTGGGGTCCTTGCAGTGGTTCACTAGGGCATTCTTCTAAGTGGTAGAGATTTGGCCCCTTGTTAGCCCTGATTACCTGTTAAATATAGAGATACAAGTTTCTCCCCATCCCTGTACTTATCAGATTCATCATGACCACACGGCAAAAAATGGTCTTTTCGTTTTTAAGAAGGTCCAACCCAAAATCTGTCACTGATACATAGTCAGCTTTCAGAACTGGATCAGTGAACAAATAACTTTTCTATGTCCCTGATTGTCTTGTAGTTAATTTTGATGGGAAATAGCAACAGGATGCTTGGTCTGCATGAGAACTGAGAAAGCACACATACAAGCTGTGGGCATTTCTCTGCTCAGCACACACATGCCCTACTGCTCAGCTGCAGGCAAAATGTCTTGGTGAAAAGAAGCACATGCAAAGATATTCCAGCTGTCGCTGCACAATCCAGGTCCATGGAGCAACATCAGCTAGGGCAGGCTGGGGCTGTCATCTAGTTTTAGTTTAGCAGCAGTTTTGTCCCCTGTAAAATATCTGGGGTTTGCTGGCAGAGCTCTGCTGCTCACAGAGCTTTGCTGCAGTGGTGGTTTAGTTACTGGTACTTGACTTAGCCTAAGTGTATCTACAGATGACATTGGTTGCTCTTTTGGGATATAGTCAAACCACTTTTATACATTTGTGAAGGTGTATATCTTTGTGTGAGAGCAATTTGTTGCAACAAATTACAGGTGGACTAAAAATGAGGGTTGTCAGCATCTCAGGATGTGTTTTGGAGGTCTACCTGCCCCATTCCCCTGGCGGGGAGGGGGCCCTGGGGTGGGCGTATGGTCTGGTCACGGGGTTTCCCCTGCTCCCTGGTCACATATACCCAAGTTCTATGCTCCTATTGGTCTCAATATGTTCCCCTAGCCCAGAGAACTCTGGATTCTGGGATGATTCCTCAGTCTGTGTGCTGGCTTCAGCCATGTGGCTGGTAATAAAGATTTCCTGAAACATCTACCCAAAAAAGGACTCCCTGATTACTTCCTCGGGCCCTCCTGTCTCTGGGAAGGTTGTAGAAACCTGTCTACAGCAAAGATGCAGTCAAACTTTTCTGAATTTGTCTCACAGGTACACTCACTGTCTCTGTTCAGGGATTTAGATAAGAGATATTTATGGAGTTTTGATTCTGCATTGTTACACCAGGAGTGAATGATATTTTTGGGACTAAAGAATTAAGTTGAATTGAACAGTTGCACTTGCAAGAGTGTTAATCTGCAACTCCAGGTTAATCTGCAACTCACTTGTGCTGTGATGATTCAACTCTAGTTGTTGCTGCTTGGCTGACTACAAGATGATACAGTTACACCATGTCATTAATTACTACTACAATAAGTCAGGAAGTGCGTGGCTAAAATAATTAATTCTTACCTTTTCCTGTTTTCTCATCTCAGAAGAGTAGTGTTTCACAGGGCATTTGGAAACAATTTAAGCCCACTGTCCTTCAGACTGGTTTTCTTCTGTTTGATCAAACACCCCTGTTTGTATGTGCATTTTTTGAACTAGGGTAAATTACCAATGTATCTCCCATTTTCATTTACTCTTGTTAAGTAATGGGAAAGGTGTGACTTCTGTGGGAAATGTACTTAGTGCCTTGTATGTATCCAAAGAGACTTGATACATTTTGGCTTCTACAGTAAAGATGTAGTCATGAAACTTGAAACAACAAAATAATCATCTCCTTAATTTTGTTTGCCTGGAGTATTTTTATTTCTACACTGAGAGAAAAAATATATGTGATTGGGGAGTAGCATAGTATAAAAGCATATAAATGTTTCTATTTCTTTCAGAATAATATAATTATGTTCCTGATGAGCAGAGCTTGCAGTGTTAAGGCCCTTTTTGCTTCCTACCCACCCCAGTAGAGGGGAGGCTGGGGGTACACAAGGAGTTGGGAGGGGACACAGCTGAGACAGCTAACCCCAACTGACCAAAGGGGCATTCCATACGTATGGCATCATGCTCCAGCCTGTAGAGCTGGGGGGAGAATCTGGAAGGAGGGGATGTTCAGAGTGATAGCATTTTTCTTCACAAGTCACCATTGAGTGTGATGGAGTCCAGCTCTCCCATGGATGGAACACCTGCCTTCTCGTGGCAAGTGGTGAATGAATTCCTTTTTTTGCTTTCTCTATTAAACTGTCTTTATTTCAACCCACCAGTTGTCTCACTTTTACTCTTCCCATTCTCTCCCCCATCGCGCCCCAGGGAACTGAATGAGCAAGGGGCTGGGCTGCTGTCTGCAGTTAAGCCATAATAGCTCCTTTTCTGCCTTTGTGTAGTTGGGGCTACAGAGCAAGGCTGACAGGCAAGTACAAGTGCAAAATGGATTGTGGCAGGGTGATTTCTTTGGAAATATTCTACTTCGCTTGGACTAGGGGAAAAGAACATTGCCCAGTCAAACCTAGTGTTGGTGATGACTGTGACTGCAGTGCAGGGGCAAGCTCTTCCACCAGAATGCATAAATTTTCACTTCGTTGCTGCATTTAATTTTAAGTTTTGGTTCTATCACATAGAGTAATTTGTGGGACAACTTGACTCCATATTGAAGTGTTCAAATGGTTTAAAATGTTTGGGGTGAAGTCATTTGGAATAGTATCATGTTTTGCTTGCCATGTCTTGAAGAATTTTTTTAAGAAGATACGGTGGATAGGAATCACAAGAAAAGACGAACTAGTCATAACTTAAACTTCTCTGAATAGTAATGTGAATTTACACAGGATCAGGGAAGCTTTTGTGTGTCTGTTTTTTTCTTCTGAAGTACAAAATATTTAAAACGAGGACTTGGGAAAAATGAGCAGATTTCAGATGAACTGAAAAACATGGAAAAACAATAACATTTTTTCAGCAGGAACAGTAAAGCTACATAATCAAAGGACAACAAATGTTTATTGGCTTGAAGTCGAACTATGTAGATGCCCAGTGGTATTTTAAACACCTAAACCAGAATGCCCAGAACAGATTAACCTGTTTCAGATTTTACTACATATGTTCACATAGTGTTCATTCTGATGACTCTTGTTCCAATTAACATCTTCTTCTGTTTGTTTGTTTCTTTGGGTTTTGGGGTTTTTTTTTTTGGTTTTTTGTTTAATGAATAATCTATTACTCTGGAGTTCTCTTTAGCAACACAGAACATAAACTCTGGTTTGTTAAGTGATCCTTGCAAACTCAGACCTTTCCCAGTAGCATCACACATGTTATTTGATTTACCTTCAGCTATGCATGTCTTTGAAGTTTTAATGGAAACCTGCCAGAAATTGTTGACAAGGTAAAGAAATGCCTTTTTTCAACATCTCCCAGCTCCATGCTTTATTTATAGTTAGATCTTCATGTTTGGGCTGAGAGAGATTGTCCTAAAGTTTATGTCTTAAAGTGATTTGACAACAAAAATCTACATATCCCAAAGCATGTGAGCACTGTGAGGTTAAACAGACTGTTGAAATCCCCCCAGGATACTGCCAGAAAGCAGAGAAATGGCTTGGTGTTCCAAACTCGGCTCTTACCGTGGTGCTCTCATTGCTCTGCAGCAGTGGTGGGTTATGACCTTACTAGTAACTGGCGTGGGATATATTCACAAGCAAAAATTTGCAAATGTCTTTTGGGAAAAAAAGGGTTTGGAAAACACTAATTAAAATCAAAAACTTTTAACTATGGAAAGTCTTTCTAATGTGCTTCTTGTAGCTGTCTAAAATTTTATCAAAAAAGAAGAGAATTTTTGTCACTGAGGCTATTATAACTGAAGTTTTTACCTACAATTTTCAAAATGCATAAGATCAAAATCCACCTAATTTTCACAAACATGTCTGTGATGCCCGAAAATTATTGTGAAACTTTCTTTTCTAGGAGATATTTTAGTGGCTTTATAACTTGCTCGTGCATTTCTGTAGCTCTTCTGAGAGAGAATTTCTAGAGCTGTAGACCTTAGGCTTGGAAAGATTCCTGGTTTGTCATTTCTTTTTCTATACTAATCAATGCAAATGTAAGCTAGAGAATAGATGGGACAGAGGAAGAGACTGAACTAATTTTAGATAAAGTAAATGATATTTTTATGGCATCATAAATACTAGTTGTAATCATCGTTACTGGTGACCTCATAAATCAGATTAGGAAAATAGTGGAAAAGATCTCTGCCCAGATTTGAAGAACTTGATTTTGTAAACTGAGGACAGAAACATCCTTGGATTGTATCTAAAGTTCTCTTTCACTTAAAAAGGATATCACATCTATAACATATTAGAAACTCTTTTAAAATCTTTGCAGTGCATTTGCTGCTCATGGTTTCTCAGCTTTTGTTCCCTTTTGGGCCAGTCTCAGAAAAAACAGAGATCAAACCCATCATTTTTGATGATGGGATGTAGAACGACTAAATTGCTGTGTGGATAGGGAAAAGAGATACCTCTTATTCTAACAGTTTCAATATTGATCTCATGAATTGGTTTATATTACACTGTCACTTATGTTTAAAAAACAAACAAAAACCTCTGTTCTGATGTTAAAGACCTGACCTTGATTTTTGAATAACACTCACGTGGCAGGTCAGCATACAGGTTGAAGCACCTTCATCTTTAGTCCAAGGTACAAGATTTTACATCTGATGCCAGATTTTCTTCATCTTTCTTTTGGAAAGGATAGTAAGAAATTCCTAACTTTGTATAGATCTTGTTTCCAAATCTTTTCTTGCTAAAGATTATCTTAATCATCATCATCTTGAAGAAGGAGATGTTGGACCAACAAGAATATTCCATCAAGAAACATCCTGATATATAAGCATTTGAGACACATGAAACCTTGTTTATCTTAGAATTTGTGTGTTAAAAGCATGTGATCCATTTATGTGTTTCAAAATAGAACTAATTAGGCTGGTACATGAAGTATAGACAAGAAGCATGTTTTTAGGCAATTCAGAATCCCCTTAAGCCAAGACATTAAAAAAAAACCCTAAACGTACTTGTATTTAGAATTTCTAAGTGTACCATAACTGTGCTACATTATCCTGAATCACCATTTTCCATGCAGTAGTTTGCCTCAAAACACAGAATATCTGATCCTATTTTGTAACAAATTAATGGCTACTTTGGCCTCATGAAATCCATGCTCATGCTCACCATTGCTTTTCATATTTTCTTTCCCTGAATGTTCACAGAGAAAATATGAGATACAAAGGAAGAAACTCCCCCTCATCCTGCTTTCTTCCTGAAAATATGGGACTTGGATCTGAAGCATCAGTGTGGGTGTACTTTCAGTTCCAATTATTTTGATGATGTTCTCCCACCACTAAGGCTGAGAATAAGTGCACATCCCCCATTCTTGCTAACCCATTAATGGCATGGGATTGTGTTCCCCCAGGGTGGCAATGCTATGGTGCAGGGCAGGAGGCAGCGCTGCCCACTGGCACCATTACCCATAGCAGGCAATAGGGAGCCAGCTCCCATCTGACAGATCGCATTCAAATACGTGTGGAGATGGACAGATTTCTTCTGGGGCCAGCTCTGGGGTGGAAGAACCCTAGGGTGGGTCTTGCAGTCTGAAGTCTTGTGGAAATAAATCTCCCTGGGCCCCAGGCTGGTTCCATGCACATCCGTGGCAGGTGTGTCTGTGCTGTACTTGTTTTCAGAAGTCAGTATAGGCTGAAGTGGCTTTGTATGGAGACAGCCATTGTCCTCAGCAGCCCTTGCTCATCCCAGCTGTCAAGCAGCTTGTTTCCCAAGAGCTACTTCAGTACACAGGCATCATGTTTCCTAGCTTTGCTGGTCCTTGATAATTTTTTTGATTCATGGAACGAGTTGTACTGTGGGTACATGGGACATCTCAGTTCCTCTGCAAAACCAGGCTGCATGCCTTAGTTGTTAGCTCAGTAGATGCAGCACAGTTTAAAAAAAAAGAAAAAAAATAAGTGTCTTATTTCATACAAGGGAGTCCTGCTAAGAAGTCCAAGAAGAATTCATAAGACTTCAGGCAGGGAAACATTTGTATGAGGGGGCAGAGCTGAAAACTGAATCAGTACTATTAAAATGAGAAAAAGAAGGGGAAAAAAGCATCAGATGAATGGTTTTAGCAGGCTGGTGAAGAATAAGCATGAGAATTTAAGAACTTCGGGAAAGTAAGAGGCAGTTAAGGCAAATGCCTCTTTTTTTAGATTATCTTGTGCTTTTAGAGCTGGAAACTTCCCTAGTTGACAGCCCAGAGAAATACTGATAGGCCCAGAAGGGACACGCTGCCTGTCTTAACTATGACAAAATCTTTGAAAAAAGACACAGAACTAATGTCAGCGTTTTCATAAAGGAGAGAAACACTCCTGAGCCCTGAAAATGTTATAGAGCAGCTTCCCAATGGGGCTTTGTGAAGAGTTTAAAGAGGCCATGTGAATTCACAGAAGGGAACTAAGTTGTCCCTTCTCCTTTCTGCAAGGTAGGGAGCTACCTGTTCTCCCACTGAGCCAATAAATTGCTTTAGGAGGCGAATAACTAATGTGAGGGGAGAGAGAAGCATTGGTGGATCTCAGTTCCTGCAAGAACAACCACTTCCTCCAAAAAGCTAAAGACTCTTTTCAGCACAGGCTCCAGACATGTGGCCATGGGCATTTTCGGCTCTTGAATAGCTGCCAGATGACACAAGATCTGATTGCATAGCTGAAGCTTGAAATTAGTCTTAAAACCTCCTAAGAGCAATCATTGCCCTTTGAAGTAATCCTCCTAGCTTCTGGCACAAGCAGAGGACTCAGAAAGCATGGCCAAAGAACAGCACTTCTTAGTGCTTCAGAGGCAGGAGAGAGTCCTTTTGTTCTATTAGGTAACGGAAGTAAAATATGCCACTGTGGAAAATGGAGATCCTAGAATGCCAGTGCTGACAACTTTTGAGACTTCTTGCACACAAATCCCGTGTGGAAGGCCAACTGATCCGGATATCAGTATAAAATCCAGGAATTCAGGCTTTGGAATCAGCCATGTGCTTTACATGTGAGATGGAAAAGCTGCTCACTTTCAAGTTCTATAATATTTGGATCTATCTGCCTGACATGCACAGTCAAAATGTGTTTGACCAATGGATGAACTATGTGTTATTATATCTGTGATATCATGAATGACTGCCTGACACCCTACGGCCTTAAAAATTATGCTAATAAAATTTTCACTGGGTAATGAAGCTATTTTTTCAAGCAAAAAAGGATTGTGGGAAGGAAGCATTGGAGAGAAGGATATTTTCAGCAGGTGTAAAATTATTTTTAAAAAAGAAGTGAACATTTAAATTCCTGACGTGGACTTGTAGTGTTTGATCAAGGGATGTATACTGGTTACTTGCACTAATGTATTTACCTGCCAGCTGTCAGCAAGGACATGAACCTCAGTACAGAACAAAATCTAATACTGATGGAAAACTCCGAACTTTGACTTTTCTTTATTCATTTCAGTTTCTTTAGGAAATGTTTTAGCCTGTTCTGTTAAAATGTAAAAATCATTGATTTTACTTTTTCTTTTTCTTTTTTTTTTTTACCTATGCCATTATGCATTCAAATATATTGTGGCATCTACAGGCTCTTTTCTGAATCAGATTAAAGCATACCATGTTTGATGAACCCATAAATAAAGACCTCTACTTTCACTTCTGTTTCATTCAATGTATATCCACCAACTAGGGGACGAAAACAACACACTTTCCCTTCAATTTTTTTCTGGGTTACCTGAAAGATAGAGATGGAAAAATGTGTTTGAAATCTCTTTGTGTAAAACTGAATAAATTAAAACAATCTATTGTGCAAATTTTTGGTACTAGACTGTTCAAGGAAAGGAGAAGTAAGAAACTTACATTCACATGCACTAACATAATTTTCTTTTCTTAAATGGAGACAGATTTTGTGAGGAAGCTGTTAAGCAAGAATATTTTACCCTCTTGTAATACTTTAACTTTGTGCAGGAAGGTGATGTATATAAAATTTGGTAATAGTTGAGCCCTTTTTCAAAGGTTGTTTGAGATGGAAGTCAAAGTAACCAAGAGCTCTTTGTCAACAATAGAGTTGCTGGGTGTGCAACTGCATATAACTGTGTGAAGTCTTTCAATTGTACATTTTATCCTCCATATTCTAGGAAAAATAATAAATTAGAGAAGGCTTTTATTGCTCAGAATTCTTTTAAGCTTTTGCAAATTCAGGGCTTAAAGCGCATCCAGTTTGGCATGCTAAACGTACATTTTCCTGGACTTTTGCAGATTGAAAAGGAAGATTTTTTCTGAGGTAGCTGGAAAAGCCAACCAGAAAATTGCTGCACGTGGTAACAGTGCCTGTGGAAACAACAGGTCACAAGTGTGTGTGTAGTAAGATGAGATCCGTTTGAAGTGTTTGCTGTGACTAGCATCTACAGAGTAGCGGGATTTCTATTTCTCAGCAAAAATTCTAATATCTAATGCATATTCTTTTCAGCTGTTTTCTTATCTACTGTCAATTTATACCTCTGAGTGGAAAGTGGCCTTTATCAGTGGTTAGGACAAGAAGACACATTCTTTCCTCTTAAATTTGACATACTTGTCTGCTTTTGTTTTTTTCCTTCTCTACTTTTTTTTTTACATTTGAATTGAACGGTTCACTCTTATTTAAACATTCTTGCTTACAAAAAATTTTTATTTCTTTTAAAGCTATGACTACTTCAGTTAACTATGCAACTTCTCCAGAGAGGAGTAGTAAAAAAAAAGTTACCAAAAAAAAAAAAAAGAAAAAAAGAAAAATTTATCTTCTGAAGCAGTTCTTCTACAGCAGATGATATCTCGTATTACATGGATTTTCTGAAAATGCAAAACAACATCAGTTCAGTAGTTTCTGGATTCCAAGGAGTCCATGTCTAGCAGTCAGGAAAACAACCTTTAAAGAACATGGACAAAACCCAAATCACTATGACATTTCTGAATTTGCAGAAGTGCAGATAGATCTACTGAAAAAGCCTCTTAAAGGTAATATTTATATGCATGAAAGAAAATTGATCCAAAATTTAAGATATAACCTGCTTTGGTTTGGGTTCTTTTTTCATATCTATTTTTCCTCAGCTGGTAACAAATTTTTACCTGTTTTGTTCTGCCTCCCCTGCCAGTTTTAAATTTGCCCCTGCCCTGCCTTTCCATTTCCTACCAAGTGCTTCCTTGTGCTGGAACCTTGTGGGACCTAGTTTTCTGCTTGAAAACAAGCCAGGTGAGAAGAGTTCAGATGCCTGTTTATTTAAAATGCTGAAACACACAGGGAGTCATCATTTCATGCACCAGGCAGTGCTTATGAGCAGTGGAGTCTTATGGAGCTGTTCCTGGGTAACATCCTCAAGGTTCCACACTCAGAATGGTCATTTGTCCTTACTGTGGATAGCACAAGGCTCACCCTTCCTTCCCCTGCAGCAAAATCAAAAAAGGAGGAGGATAACACTTGAAACCTTGCTATTTGTTCAAGAAAACCAAAATATGCAGCCATTATTTTTGCAGAGGAAAGCCTATAAATGTAGAAGAGTAAATCCCAGAGACTTGGAAACAAGATGGCAAATGGAAGTACTCTGAATTTTAGAAATATCCTATTTTATTTAACAGCTTTATCAATTTAAGGTGTATTTATGTTCTCAGGTTTTAGCAGAAATCAGCAGCATTATCATTCCTGTTGCTGTAATGAGCACCAGAGTTCAGGGCAAGGTGCAGATGCTCACGTAGGAAGAGGCTGAGCACCTGGGGAGGACACAGTGAGAAACTCTGCCAGATATTTTAGTTAGGGCAGCACAGCTGTTGGAAACTGGGTCAATAGATTTGAGTAGTTTTGGGGATCCAGAAGCTATGGAGATCTCTGTGCTGAGAATAAAAGTGGTGCTATGTCCTCTGCTGACAGCACATTGGTTTTCCCTGTGGCCTCACAGTCAGCCCCAGGTGTAGTGGCCAAGAGGACCGGTGGCAGGGGGACACTCTGTGAGGGCTGGCTCTTCACTGCACCTTTTCCCTTCTGCCCTGGATGTTTTCTTTAATTGGCTTCTGCTTGGATTCTGTTCAACAAGTTTGTTTGGCTATAGCTTTGCTAAATCTAAATGCAAGTTAATACTGGTGTGTTTGTCATTCATGTGGGATATCTTGCTGTAACAACCAGTTTTACAAAACTATGGGACAGTGATCATGTTTTCCACTGATATTTTTCTATTCAATATAATACAAACATTTGTATTAAGATCAGTTTGAGGAATCTTTATAAAAAATGGCATATAAAAGTGAGTTGTTTAATTAAAAATGCTGAAACATTTCAAGATTGAAGAAAGTGATGCAGCTATTATTTTAAAGTAACTACATAATTATAATTCCATGTTGATTTTTAATTTAGTCTACAGTTCCCAAACAGCTTCTAAAATGAAGAGAAGATCAGATCCCTTGCTTTTCCATAGTCTCTGACTCTACTTAAGGGACTGTTTAGGAACTAATGAGCAATATTGAAGTTAATGGACCTGAAAAGGGGTTTGTAGTAATTTAATTGGTAATGCTGGAAAAATTAATCTTAGTTTTAAACCAACTTCCCCCAGTTCAGTAAATTGTCGGAGTTGTTAGAATAACAATAGCAGCAGCTTTCAGGAGATGGTGATTTGAGTCATCAAGCACAGGGAGAGGCATCTTGCTGTACAGGTGCCCCCAAGTGCAGTAATTTTAAAGGTGTGAAAATGCTGATGAGGGAGGAGGACAGACTACAGTAGCTTAGAAGATGTGAAGTGCTACACCTGAAGTCCCCTTTTAAGGGCTCAACTACTAGACAGAGAACAACTCTGAAAACCTTAAAAAGAGCAAAGTTTCAGATTGTCAAAATTCAGTGTATTGATTCCGAGTAACACTAGGCTGCAAGCTTTAAAAGTCAGTGCTTTTCAGGCAGCCAAGAGCAAAGAGAAGAGAGGGTGAGAGTAGTAGGTAGTTGTGTGCTGATGGGAGCCCTTCTGACAGAAGGTTGCAGTACTGGAGCTTCCCTGATTAAAAGGCCAGGTGGTGTGGGTGGAAGGACTTCTGGACTAAAGAAGAAATTCCTGTGTGGAGAGTGTGCTTGAAGAGAGGAAGGAGGCAGAGAGCTTTAAGCTACACTTAAAAACAAGAATTTTATTACTTTAGAAGATTTGTGTATCAAAGCTTCTCAAACCAAAAAATGGCACCCCTATTAAGTCAAAATGGAGTTTTATGGATGACTGAATAAATTTCTGTGGCAGGAGTTATAATTATATGCTGAATACTAGTATATTAAGTGCTTATTGGAAGTTGGGCTAGTTTTCAAATGATGGAAGAGAGATGAGAAATCTTGTTCTTTGAATGTAGAAGATGAGAGTTTTGCGTATGTGTTTAACAGTATAACGATGTGTTTGCTAATAAGATTTTTGCTAATTTTAGTGGCATTACAGCAAATACTGTGCTATCCATATAGGAGTAAGAATAATACAAAGAACATTAACTGCTAATGTTAACTGCTTTGCATTTATTCCCATGGGTATTTTGGATAGGCACAATATCCGAAAGGATCTGCCAACAAGAAACACTCTAAGAAGCAGAATTCATAAACATGATATAGGGTTTTGAACTAATTTTTTTTTTCTTTTTGTTTCTCCCTTGCTTCCTTGCACAGACAGTACCTTTCTTTCCCCTTTCATCTCTATGAGTTGACCACTTCCATTACTTTCTTATTTCTGCTGAGGCTGGTAAGCTGGTTTGATGCATTCAGCAGTCAAAAGTGCAGTTCTCTGTGCATTTGTGTTGGCTGACTAAGCAAAGTGAAAGAGGCTGACTGTGAAAGTGAAAAGGTGATTTACGCTGGTGTCATAGTTCTGTGCAGTAATAAAACCCAGGGATTGTTGGACACACATTATATTGTACAATTATATAATTATAAACAATATAATTGGAGGCAGTTGAGCTTGAATGCAGCAGGCTGTTATTTAGCAGTCATTTCTTTCAAGGCTCATTAAACACAGATTTATATACAAAACGAAAGCTTTGCTCTATAAAACCTAACTATGTAGTGGCATTTATTCCCCAAAACGTAATGCATAGATCTAAAGCTGTCAACATCTATAATGGATTTAGTCAGTGATTGTGAATGAGGTTTTTCAGCAGATATGACAATCCCAAGCCCTTTGCCTTTATTTGAGGCATTATTTCTGAGAGTTTTTGTATGTCTGGTTTGGAAGGCTAAAGAGATTACACATGCATATAGCTGTGATCTTAGGTTCTAAATCAGACAAGCAGGGACACTACAGATGGTAAAGTGTTTAGAAAGGTAACAAAGGTTTCTTCAAGTCATCCATATTTTGGTCTTATGCTAGCCCTTTAATATCTTGCAATTATGAAGTGAATGAGTTTATAGGGAAGAAAATTAAAAAGCTAAAAGGTTTTGTTGCTGCTGTCCCAAGGAATGTAGTTTTATTACCTGATACAAAACAAGTTTTTATTTTAAAAAATAAAGGGATAAGAATTTCACAAATAGAGAAGAAAAGCCATGGAACGAAGAACTTCCTACCATGACGAGATCTACAACACATATAATGGTCCACTCTGACTCAAATTTTAATATTTGGTGAAAGTTTGGAACAAAAAGTTGTATTTAAATAGTTATATATATAAACTGAAATTTAAGTGTTTAATTTTTGTCGGGTTTTTTTTAGTATCTAGAATTCTATCTGATTTTTAAACAGAGTTGTTAGAGAACTGTATAAAAAACTGACACCTCCTTGAGGGGAGAGCCTGCAGACCTCCTCTCTGAGTGCAGCTCTGTGAGAGCACAGCTTGGCACTACCAAGTATCTGGCCCACATGTGCTCAAGACACTTTTGCATTTGTTACCATTTCACACACGAATTTTTAAATGCTTCATTTTAATGCTGTCCTTGACATGCAGCGTGTTTCATTTCCGTTCCTCCACTAAGTGCTCCATGGGAGCCTGATAGATGCAAGGCTCCTGTGGGTTTTGTCACGCCTCTGATTGCACAAATGCCCTGCCATGATGCAGGTGCTGCATCACTGTTTCCAGAATGTGTTACCTGACCTCACCAGTCTGTGGCTGTCAGCCTTTTAGTTTTGCATCAGTAGCTTTCACTTTGCTATGTCAGAAATGTGTCTGCACAATAATTGTAGTTTACTTCATTCACTTACGATACTGGAAAATGTTAATTAATCTAGTATCAGTTACTGTAGATAGATGTTTTGAATGCATGTAAAGCATTGTGCTGTTGATGTTTTTAGCAACAATATCTTAGTTTTAGCCTTTGGTAACTGTGATGCAGAGCTGTGTTGCAGAGCTCTTTTCCTTCCCCCACTTCTGACTTGTTTGCACATTTATCTAAATATGTTAACTTGCAGTGTTTTGCAGGGTCACATTAGTGAATTAACAAGGTCCAAATTCTTGTAGCACCATTTTTAGAGATAAAGCATTCCAAAATGCCAGCCATGAAATTCAGTGTTTCTTGGTTAGACTAATTTTGTTTGCTTTTTATTTAAAAAAAAAATGTGTATTTTCTTAGGAACATAAGGAGCATATAGCAGTCTTCACTGGCTCCATCATAAAATAGTCTTACAACATTATGACAATGGTTTGATAGAAAGGGTTTTGCTTTTTTCCCTCTCCTTTATGCAACTCAATCTAACTAGGTAGAATCTCTTAGGTTTGAGTAGTTGGCTTGGTTTGTGGGTTGGGTATTGGTTTTGGTTTTCCAGGTTTTTTTAGAAGTCCATAGATAATGAACCTTAGCTGGAAACAGTCTTGGAAAAGCTTGCACTGCTCATGTTAATTCTGTATCTTCTGAGTGCACAAGCAGTGCATAACTCAGATCCCCAAACTTTCGAATTCTCAGTTACATTAAACTCCTTTAAAATAAAATATTGAGTTATATTAATCAACACTGCCTTTTTTGTTTCTATCTAAAGTTCTCTCCTTTCAGATAAATTGCGAGCAGTCTCCTGGTGCTCTGGATGAAAGAAGCAATCCTTATCTAGTGCTTTACAGCATTTCATGGCTAGAAAACTGTAATGTGAAAATTTATCTTGGTTAATGACTCTAGTACAGAGTGCAGGCTTGTATGATTTACAAAATATTGCATTTAGACCCCAAATCAAGAGCTCATCTTTCCACATGTGTTTTGGGTTTTGGTTTTGGCTTTGAGATACTCTTTCCTGATGTACCACGGCTATGGAACTGGAATTGCTGTATCACAGGGTTCTCTCACCCTATGGAGTGGCAGAAAATAGAAGCAGCATCATGGGATTTCTCTTAAAATTTGTGTTAGCAACATCTCCCCAAGGTGCCTGGGTCCTTGGCAGCCACAGACAGGGTGGTCTCCACCACAGGGATGCCTCATTGTCTTTCCCTTGCATGACTTTTGCTGTCTATGTGTCCTTCCCATGAAGGTGAGCAGCTTCTTCTCCAGGACATGTAGTTTTGCTCTGCTTATCCCATCATGAATGGCTTATTGGGATGCTCTGCACAGAGACAGACGAGTAGCTAAACAAGCCTTTGTCTCTAGAGGCACTGTGATACCTGAACTGTTGTTGTTTCCCATACTTGAAACAATAAATTAATGTCTTGCCTCAGACATTAGGGAGTAATAACTTAGAGCTGAGGGTCTTTAAATTGTTACTTGAGGGAGAATTTAACAATACAAAACAACATACATACTGTAAATGTAAAACAACCTTAAGAGGAAAATGGAATAACACTCCATGCCAAATAGTTTGCTCACTGAGAAAATTACACTTTTTTGAAGCTTTAACTCTTTTAAGAAATTGGATGTTGATTTGTGTGACTTGCACGTTTTTCCAATTGTATTTGTATCAGCTTTCATATAGTACATTTCCTGCTCCGACAGGTTAGTCGAAGGATAAAATATTCCCTGTTGTAAACAGCCATATTACAGACAAAGCACAGAGCATAACTAATAGAATTCACTCACGGATCTTTTCCATCATTAGTATTGCATAACTGTGTATTCTGCACCGAAAGCTGGTGGTCTTTTGAAAGAAGGAAGCAAAGAGAAGATTGAGTCATGAACTCCATCTTGATGTAAAAAGGAAATGCTTTCAGTTCTGTATATGAGGAAATACATTTGAGATTAAAAGAAGAAAAAAATTGTGTCTTAAACCTGGTGAATTTTCAAGTTAAATTTTTTAATCTAGATAAATGTATATATCAGTGATTGAATATGTTGCTAATATATCTCCATTAAACTGATTTTGATTCTTAAACCTTCCTCTAAACAAAAATGCAAATAAAGAGAAAGACACTATAGATTTAAAACATAAAGAGTAATATTCTTAAAGACATTATAGATATTAAAGCATATTTTTTTTTCCTTCAAACTTTAGCAAATATATTATAAAGATGAGATAGATATGCCAGTGTTTATCCTGCCACCCACCTTTAAAATGTTTTCAGATCCTCATAGAAAGAGGCTGTGAAAGCCCTTCTCAGTCATGGCTCTTCCTATGGCAGGGCCTGCTCAAATGCTTAAAGCCCACTAAAGCCCACAGGACTTGTGTACCTTCAGGGAAATGTAGAGAGAGACCCTTCTGAGAACAGCAGGGAACTAGAGGAGCTGGTTTCACTTCCTATTCCTAATAGTTTCAAAGACAGAGGTTTGATTGCTTCTGAGGACCTAATGCAAATATTACTTCAAAGATATTCAAGCCACAGGAAATGTAAAGCAAAGTGAAGTATAATTCACAGGGGTGGGAATGGAGAATCAGCTTCAAATTGTTCGTTTGGAAGCAGTGGGTGCATTTAATCTGAGCTGCAGAGCATTGTCCAGCTGGCTTAAAGCTTGTCTCTTTTAATTATTGAAATGTTCCCTAGGAAAACTGTTGTAATAGCAAGCAAGTTATGCAAATCAGCTCAAAGGAATGTGTAACTCTTCTCTCGCATGAAGGTGTAAGTGTGTGACAAAGCAGTTTGCTTACCGGCAATACCAGAAAGTTGATGGTTTGCATCTNAATTTCTTGATGCATTATAAATCCAGATTGCTGATTCCAATGGAACCTTGCAGTATGGAACAGTGTTAGTTTTTATTTTCTTGTTTGTACTTAGCTATGTGTAAACATGGCTCACCACAAAACAAACAAACCATGGAAATAATCCCCTCTCTCAGCTCTCCCAAACAATTACATTTTTTTTTCTCCTTCCTATATCCTAAAATATTGATGGATATCATTCTAGCCCAAAGCAAGAAAAAGGGGCCTGCAGGATATCCTTCGCCATTCAGGCA
>WEIT01018229.1:35156-59241 GCA_013389985.1 Dryoscopus gambensis
GCAAGAGGAACAGCACTTTGCTGAAAAAGAGAGGCAGGCACACAGGCGGCTGTTTCAGGAAATAAAATTCCAGCAATTTGGAAATACGGAGCTGAGAGGGAAATGAAGAGCCCAAAAGTGAGGGCTCAGTGGCAGAGGCTATAGTGGAGGAGCTACAGTGAGAAGCTGATGGGGATAGGAAAATGAACAAATACAGTTAAAAACGTCCTTCATTATCCCTGGTTCAGTGTGTTGGGTTTCTCTCATTGCTAGTGTTTAATTAACTGTTGTGATGGCAACTCCCCACCTTGATTCATTCTGCTTTAATTATCAGTTGCATGGCTTGAACACAGTAAAAGGACAAAGGGGATGAAATTGGAGTCATAATGGCCGGGTTCAGAGAGGTCCTCTAAGGATGGTAGAAGAGAATAAAATCTGCTGAAGGTATTTGGGAAAAGTTGCTTCTCTACTGGGGAATAATGCCAGTAACTGGTGTGTGGAGAAAATGAAGGAACACCATCCAAATGTAAATCAAAAGTACAGGAGAGGTAAGCTATGCAGTGAACATGCACTATACATGTAAGAACTCAAGGAAACTCACCTTTAAAAATTAGTCATCATATTGCTTTGCTTTTAAATTAATTATTAGAATTACTTATTACAGTGATATCATTATGTATGGTTCAGCAGTTATACATTGGGAACTGTTCCCCCCAGAGATGAATTTGGAGCTGAAAAAAAGCAAATATAAACTTTCAGTGGAGACAGAGCAGAAAATGAAGCTATTTCTGCTCTGACGGTGTTGTTTCTATTAGAGGGCACTGCAGCCTGCAGAGGCTTAGAAAAATGTCAGTAAAAATAACAACCTGACATTACATATGGAGTAAATACTGAAGACTGGAGGCTGGTTTATTACTTTTTTTTTTTTCTTTTTTAATGTGTGGGTTGTTTGTTTGGGTTTTAGTTAATGCTAATCTGCTTGATATCTCTGTCTCTTTCTCCTTTGGTTTCATGGCAGTCTACCAGTTTATGTTAATGGCTGTTTCTTTGTCCAGTCTCATATTGTCATCATCATTTGAAAATGGTAACTTAGCTCAGATGCTGCCATAAGTTAATATCTTTTTTCATTTAATATGGGCACCTGAAAAACTGAAGATCGCTTACTTTCAACTGATTGTACTAGTAATATTATGCAGTCCATTGAGACTAAAGTGCAAAATTCAAAGTCTGTTAAATTGGGTAGCTAATCAGAGTTCAGGACAATAATATAATTGTTTTTGTTTTAAAAAACAACACAAAAGCAGACAAAACAAACAAATAAAAAATCATGGCCAGTGAGGACTTGGCAAGCTAAAGGAAAGCAAAAGCCCTTCTCCATATCAGAAAACCTCCAAAACTAGAATTGGCACCAGTACATAGGTCTTAAAAAGCTTTTGTAGTAAAAGTAAAAGTACTGTAGTAAACACTGGACTATGTGTTTTCAAAAATATGTAGGTGGAAGGGGAGTGAAAATGGTTGCTGATTTACTCAGGTGACTTTAAGCAACTCCGTGATTTGTATGACAACTGTTGGCCAGCTCTTGGATGTAACTGAGGAATCCTCACCCCATGAATGAGCCACACGGTGTCGGCTGGGTTGCAGTGGCAGGAAACTCACCACTGGACCCCAGCTAAGGTTAGGAGCCATGGTGTCAGCTGTCAGCCCATTTATTGAGTGGAACTCAAAAACAGTAAGACCTCTCCAGTAGGTGGATTGCTCTTGTGCTGTAGCATCGGGAAAGAGGAAGAGTGGAGAGCAGAAAGAAAGATAAAAAATATAAAGTGATTCTTGTCTGATTGGGTTCATGCATGAAACTTTTGTGCATTTTCTCAGCAGTATCTCGTCCTGTGGAGCAACGGACTAAGCTAGCTGGTCATCAGCTAGGAGGGAGTCCTTGCTATTCTTCCTATTTTGTGGCATCAAACATGGAGCAAGGCCAGGGTTAGATTTTAATAAACAAGTGGAGTTGTCTGTATTTTCTACAATGAGGGCACCTACAGTACTTTTATCTCTCATTGTGTTGGCTAGGAGGACATATTTAACTGTGCCTTTTCTCTGATACACTCTTCAGCGTTTCCCTGCACCCAGATCTACACATGTAGTAATGTTTGTACTATACTGAATTTCCAAGAGATCCTCTATAAAACTTTGGTGTCTGCTCTAGCAGCAGTTTTAAAGTGAAGAATTAATAGCAAATCTTGTAGATTATTTCATCTCCTACTAAATACATTACAGTGCGAGAGAAGTCTTCCTGAATAGTGGCGATAGTGTACTTCACCTTTTCTCAGTCCCCACTCAGCTGCCTTGCTACTGTGGTTATTCTGAAGATCCTTTGAGTCTGGCTGGTTGCTCATGCCATGGCTCAGCAACCCAGAAGGTTCTCATTCTTGAGACTTTAATGAGACTTAAATATGTGCTGAAATGCCTTTTGCTGAACAATCACACAAGCGTGAGCAAAGATTGTAATGTGGCCTTAACTGTTATCATAAAACTTAACTTTGTGTTAAATATTCTCATTTTGAAAATTGAATACATTTTAAAACTCTAGCATTCACTTACCCATATATGTCCCATGTATACATCTTAGACTGAAAGTATTACTGCTAATACCTTGGGGAAATGTCATTTTACAAGTTGCTACCACCACTTCATCATTATCCTTCTTGTGCTCTTTCATTAGTTCATGGTAGGAGAAAAATGTCATGTGCTACGACATTTTGGTGTAATTTGAGAAATCAGAATATGCAAACAGATACATGACTTGTTTTCCGTAACTGAACTGAAATTTGCTTTCTGCAGCTGGAGAAGAAGAGAGCAACTGTGGGAGCATATGTGTTTGAAAATGAGTAGTTTTCACAGTGTGGCAGATTCGGCATGTAACAGGAGGGTCTTTCCCAGAGTGGTTGTTCTTGTGAATAAGGCTTTGCTTGACCTGCTGCTTCTCTTGAATGCCAACTCGCTTTTGCAAACCTCAGAGTAGGGGATGGGGGAACTGGAAGCTCAGGTCCTTCTGAGTTTGTGGCAATTATATTGTGAGACAGTTGAGATCGAGTTCATTTTGCTAAGCTGCTCACCCATAATGGATCTGTCACAGTGACTTGACAACATATTTGTATCCATTTTGGACAGCATTTGCTGCTCAGTGCAATGCTGTGAAAGTTTCCAGCAGACCACTCAGATTTACTGTTAATAACTGCTCCTCTCCCCCTCAGAATACAGATATCCTTTCCATAGGTTGGGATCCCCTGATAATCCTTTCCATAGGCTTAATAAGCAGTTGTCTGTTCCAGCCATGCTTTACCTTTGAATTGACATCAAGTAACTGAGAGCAACTCTTAATTTGATCCCAATTTTTTCTCATTCAGCTCTCATAAAGATGGCTGAGCCAAATAATGGAAAAAATGGTATTTTATGCCAGAAACTCTATTGGTTTTTTCTCTGGAATTAAAAATTTGTTTGAGTTTCTGGCTTCTTTTAATTTTCAAAGAGTTGCTGGTTTGTTTTTGATGTAAATATGTGGCAGGGCTCATGGAAAGGGGAATAATGGTATCTCATAAACTAAAAAAATCTGACTTTCCTGCCAACTGTGTCTGGGAAACGAAGTTATCTTTCAGAGATCGGAGCTGCTAACAAATGGGAGAAATAAATGACTGCTTTTTCGTATCCAACCACTAATGCCAAAATTATGTAAGTGTATTTAACTCCAAGTTCTGATTCCAAATTGGGTGTCCTATTCTACTGCAGACTTAGTTGAATCTGAAATATAATTTCAGTCTTCACAGCACAAGAGGATATTTTGCCCTCTTCCTTTCTCTTCCCCCAACAAGAGAATTTTTTCCAGTTCAAATCACTGAATAAACCTGCAGGAAGATATCTATTTATAAATATAGTAGGCTGAGCTATAGGCATTACCAAGGCCTGGGGAGACAAGCGAAAATGAAAACACTGACTCTTCTCTACTAATTCATCCCCTGGGTCTCTACTTTTTGGATTTTTTTTCTTCCTTCCCCTCCTTCTCCGTCTTCCCCCTTCAGTGCTACTTTTCTCCTTAATAATAGTTACATAATGCTGTCTCTCCATCAGGATGCATCCTGTATAGTATAGCTTATGTATGTGTTAGTAGAGCTGTTCAAATCCTTATGCTTTCAGTTCACTTTAGAGACTTTTTCCAAGCTTGAGTTCAAACAAGCAGTGGATTTCCCAGAGAGTGCCAGCTCTCACAGCAATGCCCTGGTTCCAGGTCGGTGCATGGAGTTTGGGTTTAATAGGATGTCCTAGTATCTTCCTTCTTTGACCTACACAGCCCCATCTCTAATAAGACAGCACCTAAACTGCTCTTTTTGTGTTTGCTGAGGCAGATAGAAATAATAATACCGGTCAAAGGGTAATGGATGAAGGCATGTTTCTTTTAAAAACAGGCACAAGTTCAATGAATTCTGCCACCAAAGTGTGACGGTTGAAAGTTAACGATGAAGAGAGAGTGAAGCTCACTTCATTCTCAACAAGGTCCATTTAGCAAAGCTGATCTTTTCCACTAGTGAAACTTACTATAATAAATAAATAAATTCTGTATCTGGTGCTTCTTTGTGGCATGTTTTTTTTGCAGCACTCTTTCCTAGAGCTGTCGTGGCTTTCTGATTTCCATAATATTCGTATACTTGCTGTTGGTCTTCCATTACCTGCCCTTGAAAATGTGTGTGGGAAACAGGCAGAGCACTTGACAAATCCACTGCTCTTCTGAGATCTTTCCAGCACTAACAGTGTGCATGTTAATTGCAAAAGCTGAAATGAAATACCTTGGGCTGCACTGACCTCATCATCTGTTTTTTAAATAGCATCTCCATCCCATAAATCCTCTTAGAGATAAATTAAAAATGCCTGTAGAAGAGATATAGCCTGAATGTAATAATTAAGCAGGTGTTAAGCAGCAGCCTATTATTCATATATCTGGGTTTTGTATGATAAAAAATTTTCTAAAAAGTTATTACTGCTTGAAGAGAGAATTGACAGATCACCATCTCCAGCTGCCAAAGCACAGAGTTGAGTAATTGGAGAAAAATTTTCTAAAAGGGATCAGAGCAGAAGTTTCCTCCTAAGTAAATCAGTTTTAGGAGTAGCTTCCTCCTTGCTAGGCACTACCGTTTACATTTTTGGTCTGAATGCTGAATGAACTCTGAAGGGACAAAAACCTTCTGTGAGTAAAAGGTGTAGGTGAAAACAGCACTGCTTCTATACCAGTGTCATTTAAAATCTGGTTTTAGTTATGCCTAAAGGATAAGAGGTATTTAGCCACAAGCCTGTGGTCAAGCAGTGGTATATCAGACACTGTTTTTCACAGATCATTCAAACTGAGGATTATCAGGTGAGTCCAACTTTGCAAATTAACAAGCGTGCAAAAATTCTGATATCATTTTTAAAATGGAAAGTGGAGGCATAACCAGGACATTTATGTAGTGTGGCAGTAAATTCAGATATTTAGCAAGCAACTTCTGTAGTAAGTTTACTCTTTTCTACATAGAGAAAGTAGCCAACTGGGATTTTGATTTTGTTTGGGGTTTTTTTTTTTTCACTTCCCAAACTGCTTCTCATGAAATTATGATCACTTGCAATTTGGGAGCAGAAATACCACACAGGGAATAAAAAGCCTCAGCTGCTTTTTGAAATGAAATAACTGTGCCTAAAAGGACTCTGCCTAGGCAGCTTCCAGAGGGCTGCGGAGCACACTGGCTCTGTGTGTGCTGTGCTGGCAAGAGAAGAGCCTGGGTAACATGGGGTTTCCTGAAAAGTCGGTGGCTGGAGAGATTTCAAATGCGTAATTGTCTTCAGAATAACACCTTTATGAGTGGAATTGATAAATATTACTTAACCCATGTGTGAAATCGTGAAAACATCACTGGAGAAGGGCCTGTCTGACGGCTGTGATTGCGCTATCACCAGTCAGCCACACGTCACAGCCGCTGGATTAGAAGCAATTTGGGGCAGATAAAAAGTGTGCCATTGTGTTTTGTACTGTGGCTGGCACAATGAGGCCCCACTGCTACCCGCACCTGGCTCTGCTGGGTGCTGTCAGTCTGGGAACATTATAACAGCTTGGATATTTGTAAAACGCACAGACGAGATGTTCAGATAAAAAGGGTACTGGAGCAGTATGAAATTGAAAAAGCTTTTGAGAGATTTCCTGGTTCAACATTTGCTACTCTTCTGTGTTGTTCTGCTACTCTTCTGTGATGTTTCATCCCCCCCAAAAATGTACTTTTTCATAAAAATAAAAAAGTATGCATTTCTTACTTTCCATAGAGAATAAACATGAATGCAAAGTCACAGTCAGGATATTTTTTCCCCGTCCACTTTTCACATTGTTGAAGACATCATTTTAGTTCAGTATTATATAACGTGTTAAAATCAGCAAAAAAAGAAACACCTTTGGGCATTTTGTGATTTACAAAATATATTCT
Source organism: Dryoscopus gambensis (assembly GCA_013389985.1). Lineage (NCBI taxonomy): Eukaryota > Metazoa > Chordata > Aves > Passeriformes > Malaconotidae > Dryoscopus > Dryoscopus gambensis. The sequence goes on from WEIT01018229.1 coordinate 41,630, forward strand.
TTCAGTTTTATTTTTTCTGAATCTAGTTATGGCATTCCCCATTTTATTAGTGGAGTCTTGAACACTCTAGAAGCCTTTTTTTGTTGTTTTCTTTTTTATAAAAATAAGAGGTGGAAATTCCAAGGTGGAAAATTGTTTAAATTACTCTAATATTTCCTTTGAATCTTGAAATATTTAAGATTGTCATCAGTATGTTAAGGAGCTTCTTCTTTTTGAAAATGTTTCCTTTACTTATAAAACAAGAATTCACTAGCTTTTTTTATTGTTGTGATTAGCTTTTGTAAAAGTAAAATAAAATAAAATTTTAAAAAGGCACAAGAACAGTGTAAATGTTTCCTTGTAATCAGGGTTTACAATTTATCCGTCTCTTGAACTTGCAATGTAGTAGTTTTCTCCACTGATATCATACTGCAAATCTGTGAGTCCGCAATCAGAGATATGTTCAGTCTTTTCCTCATAAAATGTCTACATGTTGACAACTAGCTTTCCCATATATACTTCTCCAGATGCCTGAGCTTTTGAATAAGAACTAAGTCCTTTAACTCCCCCATAGTGTCACCCATTGACTTGGGTGGGACCACAGCAGCAGTCTTGAAGAACCTTCTTTTTTCAGTGACTGACAATGCAGCAGTGTAGGGATTTGAAGGAGGCTGAGCACACTGATAAATTTGATTTGCAGGAGAAAAAAATTTAGAGTAAAACTTGATAAAATTGAGTGGTTGACAGCAGTTATCTGATTTCCTTAATAAAGTCCCTGACTTTTTGGGCAAGGACCGTGCTGGAAGCATAAGTCAGGCCTTGCTTGTAGCACTCACCTAAGACTAATACAATAGGGGAAGAAGATCCTTCCTTCCTTCCTTCCTTCCTTCCTTCCTCTAAAGGAAATGAATTTAATTAATACAAGTTTGTCACATTTAGGACTGAAAGCCATCAGTATGAACATCCATGTCTTTTTCTCTGACCCGGGTACTTGCAGGGTATCACTTACAAAAACCCCACAGCTGGGAATGATCAGTGTAGGGAAAACAAGAGTTGCCTATCTGAAGAAGGGTTGTATTGTATCTTACTGTAGTTAAATGTACGTTGTCTTTACCAGGAGCATTTCTCTTAGCTGGAGTTGTATCCCACATGTACTTCAAAAGCTGGAGTTACTGCAGTTTGTGGCATGCTTATTTTCCTTTGAAGGTTTTGAAATACCTGTAGAGCTGTTCTACGAAAGAAAAAAAAGCAATACTTAAGTATTTCAATTATTTCAGTACATTTAAAACATTTTTAAGGCCTATGTTTCACAGTCAATGTTGTTTTGTTTACTCCAAAATTGTTAGCAAAACTGAAGGTGAGCATTTTTATTTGAAGTGATAGAGAGGTTGAATACTCTCCTTTCTTTGCCTTCCAGAAGACTACATTGCTTTTAATTAGCTGTAGTCTTTTTTGCTAAGTAGAATGAAATTTCCCAGCTGTGTAGGAGATGCGGGCCAGCAGAAGGTGTTGGAAGCTGGAAGCAGTGAGACTGTTTCCAACAAAAGCATTCATGAGCCAGTCTCATGTTGTGAGTAAAATAGCAGTGAAGTGCTTAGATCTGTTTGCAGATCTGGACTGCAACCACATCTTTCTCTGGCCAAAATGTGCTGTTTCTGGCTTTTAAACTTAAATGTAGTAAAACATTATTCTTGAGAATTTTCACGTTTCCCAGCGTAGTTACACACTGTGATCTGAGCAGTAGTGCCATTCCTGTATTTACCAGGAATACCAGCTAGAGTTTTAGCTTGAGGCTTCCCCGATGCTTGCTTGGCAGGTTAATTTGGGTCTTTACGTAGGATTATTCATGGAACATCATATGGCAAAATCAATGGGGCCCCTTCTGCAAGCTGATGGTCTTTTACTGTGTGCATCAATTACTTTTCCTGCTCTGTTGCATAGTTGTCCTAGAGCTGCATTCAGACTGAGACCACACAGTCTCCTCATGCTAACAGCTGATTTTACTGTGTGTTGTAACTCACTCGTAAGTGGACTGCATGCTTCACTTCTCAATTGCTTTTTGCCATCTAGGACTTCATTTGGAAACATGAGCTGGAAAATGTGTGGAGAGTGATGTAGCTTCTAAATTTAACTTTGGAATTATGATTAGATTTTGCTTCCTTTTTTTTTGTTGAGCACAGTTGGTCCAGCTGCTCAAAAAGGTCACAGGCAGTTATTTAACACTTCTGCACAGAAGGAGAAGTGTCTGTACTAAAATCAACAACCACATTCTCTCAGGTGTGCAATCCCATCCTGGCAGAAACAAGATAAATGCTACATTTCAGAGTATCTTGTAGAAAAGCAGCAGCATAGAGCCAATTCTTTAAAATCCTTCTTAACACATAAAGCACATAGATTGTACACTCAGGGGTTTTTTTAATATGTTTGTATATATGATCCTAGAGTAAAAGAAAAGTACACTCTTCTACTGATTTAATTGCTCCGTGAGCATTACAAATGTTGTTTTAATTTACCTTCTGCATATTTACTTATGCAGGATTAAGTGCTCTTTGACTTTAAATCTAAACAAATCACTGGAAAATGTTTTTCTCATTTTTTCCTTTTTTGCTTAGTTATAAAAGCACTGTAATCCTAAAAAAAGTGTTGTTTTCTTACTCTACAGTTTGAGTGGCAGAAATCAGATGCTGGCATGTCAAAGACAAATTATTCTCATATATACGTGTTATCAGAATGTTTAGTTCTCTAGTTCTCTGTTTTCTTCAAGCCTTAATTCTTTTTTTGCTACATCCGTCTAAGTATTAAAATGAAGATATATGTTTAAATGTGAATTGCACAGAACTGGCCATCTTGGCTGATGGGACCAAATGATTAAGGGCAATGAGAGCTAACTCTTGTGGCAAAAAGGTCTAGGAAAACTTAATATTATAGGGTGATCTTTCAGAAAAATAGCAGATGAAATTTCAGATTCAAATAATAAAAAAAATTAATATTTGAAACCACCCTAGAGTACACTTGTTGCATTAATGCTCCTGAAATTAGCTATTAGCGTTTAGACAGCAGGTCATGGAGCAATGCTGTATATCACTCCTTGAAAACGTCTCTTCAAACTTAGTAGCGGTCAAAATTGAGCACTAGTAAGAAAAACTACTGAACAGAAAATGTCTTACAGTATTGCATGTATATTTGCATAAACCCATGTTCACGTATTGAAGTTTGCATGCTGGTCTGGATTTCTTCCTCAGAAGAGAAAGAGGGAAATTACAAAAGCAAAAAAAAGCCAGCAATTAAGAGTACAAGACAACTTCCATATATGAGGAGACAAAATTCACTGACAGATTTTGCATTACGCAAAACATGTCTGAACAATAGCCCAGAGTTTTACATAACCTTGAACAGTGTGGAAGAGAATGCAGACTACTTATTCTGTTTCTTATGGTGCAAGGAATAAGGGTATCAAACACAATTTTTCAACCTGAAAGCTTTCAAAAAATTTTAAAACTGTTGGAAATTCTTTTACACAAGCAGGCTGTAAAATCATTTAATGAATTCTTGGCAAAAGCCCCCTGAAACACTATCAGAGCAAAGGTATAGACACAAACTTTGACTTGGGAAGTCCCTTGGCTGTTGAGGAAATATTGCTGCCATTCCCTCACTTATTTACTGTTTCCTTAGGCATCAGTTGCTTATAGTGGTAGTCAGAAGCAGAATAGTGAAAAATAGACATTGCATCTGACTGACTTTTTCCTACCAATGCCATACACCATGCACATGTTAGTCTTTTAAAATGAAAATATATTTTAAAGGTTGTTTGCAGTGCTTATGTGCTTGATTTAGTAAATGAAGGGAACTCGTTTTGCTTAAAATATAATATCTGTATACCTTTCATGAGAAATTCTTAAAATCAGAAATACACTGAAAGTGTATGTCCAGACAGAAGTTATATGTTATTGGCTAGGCAATGTCTGTTATTAGTCTGCCAGTCTAGGTGCTGATTTTCTTTATTATCAGCTTCACTATCCTTGTTTTACGTTTTGAGCACACAGGGACCAGCAGTTCTGATGAACAGGGTCAAATTGTACGGGCTACAGTAGGAGCTCATTCGCATTCAGGTTGCGCAAGACTGTGATTGCTATCCTGTCTGAGAGAAACAATAATGTTTTACAAGACTGATTTTTAATTGCATCCCTTTCTTGGGTGCAGAGCAATCTCTGGAGGATGCCTTTTCCCTTCTTAAAATGAAAAAAAGGCAATGCAAAATGATCATGTTCAAGGTAGAAGCAGTGTATATTTGGAACTTGCTTGCTAGCTTATCTTCCTTGTTTAGTTTTAACTGAAGAAATACTGTGTCCGAGACAACCTTGTAAGAAAACAGGGGGTTTTAAAGAGACCTTTCAGTATTAGAGAATAGGAAATTTTTTTTTAATTCTAGTTAAAATAATCATGACTATGGTTTCATAGCTTCAAAGTGAGGTAATTGAAATTTTATTCTGTCTTGGGAGCTCTTGGATAAAGAAACTGTATGTATCATACCATTATATATTTTATTTCACTGGTAGTATAACTACAGTACGCTTAGTATTAATAAAAAAGAGAATGAGTGTGACAGGTCTTGAAAGCAAAAGTATTTCTAATTCACTTGGATTGTGTTTCATTAGATGGTTTGCGTGGAGATCCATGAGCTACTACTAAAGCCCAAATGAAAAGAGCATGTTTATTGTCAATGAGTTTGAACTTAAAATGCTTCCACTGTGGAATTTTTAAAAGCTGTCAATCTCAAGATGGTTGGAAAAATTGAATTTAGGCATTTGAATTTGAACTGTTCTTTGCCAATAAGCGACAACGTATGTTTTGGTAGACAAGAAGTAGCAAAGGCGCTCCACCTATGTGTGGATTGACAGCTGTTAGTGAAAATGGTGCTGCAGCTGAGAGGCAATAGATCATGGAGCTCTGCTGTGAATGCTGTATCTACTGAATTTGCTGAAGACCTGCCCCAACTACTCTCTTGGTGACTGGGATTTGCTTGCTTGCATTCCTGTCAGGTACATATGCTATTCAGAAATTAATTTTCTTCCTTTTACAGATCATTTTCAGGGTGCAGGATGGTGGGCTGGTTATATCTTTTATTTCATCCAATCAGATTTGGTCTACTTAGTTAGGAGTTATGTTCTGCGTAGTGCAGCAGAAGGAAAAGTTTTTCTCTAGCTATCTATGTATGACTTGTTGTCCTGTGGGTGTTTACCTACTTGGGAAGTTTTTGGATGGTATTTGAGTTGGAAGTTGGAGGTGGCTCCAGCAGTTTTGTTCCATTGCACTGGTAAAACCCCTAAAGATTTTTTGGCTTTGAGAGGAAAAGGAAAGAAACATAGAATTTATGGTAGTGATTATTCTTCCCTGAGAAGGCAGCTTATGGCTGGAAGATTATTTAGTGGCTTACGCCAAGTGGAATAGCTGCAGTGGAAGACAGAAAAGCAAGTAGAATATTGATCAAAACAAAGCAGCCTGGAAGGTACTGTTTCATAAAAATTTCTTGTCTGAGAAAAAATGTTTAGCTATTTCTCCTTGGAAGGTGTCAAGGGACAGAGAGAAAGGTTGTTTGTTAATGTTTTTTTCTTTCCTTTGGAAAAAGTTTTTGATAGGAAGCTGAAACATATTTTGAAGGAAAACCCTCCCAGCCAAGTTTGATAACTGATATGTGAGGACAGTTCAAAATTGCACCTCTCTCTGTCTAGACATTTGAGGCTTTCAATTCAGAATTGTATAATAGTTTGGGTTGAAGGGACTTTTAAAGGTCATCTAGTGCAACCCCTCTGCAATGACCAGGATCATCTTCAACTAAATGAGAAGGTGCTCAGAGCACCCTCCAGTCTAATCTTGATGGTTTCCAGGGAAACTACCCCTCTCTGGGCCACCTGTCCCAGTGTCTCACCATCCTCCTTGTAAAAAACCTTCTTCCTTACACCTTATTAAATGGATCTAATTTGGTACATTTAAGTCTGAAAGCTAAAGCAGAAGGCCTGAAGGATACTGTATGTATTGTCTTTATAAAACTTTAGTATCAAAATTTAAATGTTTGCAACATTTTGGAAAATACCAACTTCTAACTTTTACAAGAAAGAAATGCCTCCTAAGCAGTTTTGCCAATGGCCACGAATTTTTTTAGCTGTCATATTTCAGATAGAGTCATATCTGTATGCCTGATAATGCTACAGCTTATGCGGTGAATTCATTAATTACTCATATAATATTCTAGAAATTGTGCAACGCAGGATAAACATGGACACCTGATCCTGAGTATATTTTTCAGTCCAATATGGTTTCCCTTAGTTGTGCTTATAAGGACTCCTGTAATGTTATAAACCTCCTTGCAGGTTATAAACTCCCTCCTTCTGTCTGTGGTGTGGTATGAAGAGATGAAAGCACAGCACTGTCTGGCTGCTAGGTTATACTGCAATGCACATTATTGATATTAAATAAGAGGTGAATGTGTAGCTAATACTTTCCCAGTTCTGCCCTTTCTTGTGTTAAATGGATGAGGTCAGCTTTCCCTGCTGAGGCAGGCTCCTTGGAAAGTCAGTCAGAACGGTGTTGCCCGAGTAAGGAAGAAAGAAGTGCATCAGAACTCTGTTCCTGTTCTGCAGAATACTGATAGAGAAAACATAATGTGCCATTACAGAAAGACTTTAGGGCTGATGCTCAGAAAATCAAAGTAGGTTGAAAATTACACAGATGCAACCTGACAGTCTTTCTTTTTAAAAGCAGGGCTGTCCGAGAGTCTGTTGAGTGTACCAGACTTAGAAAGGAAGCAACAATACAAACAAAAAAATAGGCAGTTGTTATGATTCTAATAAAGTCTACATTTGAGATTTGACCTGTTGTTTTAAGGAGAGAATAAATAAGTATATGGAAATTCAATTTATTTCATAGTTCTGGTTCTCAGCCTATCAGGTTTTGTGTCTGAATTTTACAATCTGTTAGTAACCTAAGTGTTGTAAGAGACTGTTTAAAATTTTAAAAGGTTTTAATAGTCACTAGATAGTATTGTCTGTATTTATTGCAAATATTCAACTGTAATTAAAATCAAAGGCATTTTTTAGAAACATGAGGCACTAGCGAAAATACAAGTTCCGAAAGCTATTACTATTTTTTCTCTCTGTTAAAGCCTTATCTCTAAGGATATACAATATGATTTAATGAAATTCCTCTGATATTTGAAACGGGATTTAATGCCTTTTACTTCTAATTCCAGTTTTTCACTGTGGTATGTAGCATCCAGAAAAGAATTTCTGCAATCTTAGAAATTGTAGTAGTAATCTTCTATAATTTGGTTTCCTTCTGATTGCAGTTACTGGAATATCTGTACATTTTCAGGAAGGGTTTAGTATGATGGAAGCAACCCTCCCACCAAACTTAATTAATCAGTCCTTTAGGTGACTAATTAGACATGCTGAATTTTCAGCGAGGTGTAATGTTTCATTCTAGATCTTCACGCATATCTTACCCAGCTGATATCTGTAAACTGAAAGAGCATGTTGCTACAGTGCATGGTTCCTAATACAATTCAAATTAAATAATCACCTCAATTATAGATTAAAAACTCAGGTTCAACAATTATCCAAAGAGCTTCACTGAAAACCCACTGTCATGTAGCTACTCCTTTCTCTTCCTGTCTGAATTTATAGCTCTCTGACACAGACTTAATTTAGATTTAGTTTAAATTGTGCGCTAAGTTGTTTCCATTATCTCAACCTGGAGCAACCTATGTCTATTCCTGGAACATGATCTCATTATTCTTGAACTGTGTTACCTACAGTGTATGCTATCTTTTCCACATGGAACATTTTTCAGGAAAAGCTTTTTTGGTTCCTGTTAGTGCTTAGACCTTTGAGTCAGTTGAATGTGGAAGGAGGAGGACTGTGTCGGATGTATTCATTCCAGTTATGGTAATTGTCTTTGAAGAACATTACAATACAGAATATACTATATTGTGCAGATTAAGATGGGTACTGGTATTAGATAGAAGAAGGAACAGCTGAAAGATTTTCATACTCCTAAGTCACTGTCACCACAAGAATACCGATTTACTGGGATACCAATTTCTGGTGAAAAGGTTCATGTTTTCAGCAACTTGATCGAAAACACATGGAAATTCCTTTCTCAAAAAGGCATTTCATTTTTCTTGTCAAATACCCTTGTGTCTTATATGATTTCTCCTTTTGTGATCCAAGCTCACTTTGATTTGCTGTTGTTATCTGGAAAGTCAGATTTCTATAAAATAATGGGAATTCTTTGTCTACACTTACCCGAAAATGCATCTGTTTGAAGGCAGCAACTATGCAGGAACTCTGGACAGAAGCCTTTGGAGTAAGGGGCTAATCTGTGTGGCAGAAGAAGACAGAGTAAATAACAAATTAGGATCATACATTATTCACATAATAACCACCTGGAATCAGGGAGTTTGTTGCATCTAGTAAAACTTTCGAATTGTGGTTTTCCTTTGTATTTTGTGTCATAGTGTGTTGAGAATTTGTAAGTACAGCTGAAGTGCTAGATATGTGCTACTGACAATGTGCCTAACAGAAAAGGTGTGTATTGGCTTCTGGGTGCTTTCAGAAGAAAATTTTTCCTCGAATTTCAGTGGAGGTACAATGCTAGCAGTTCCTTTAGACTGAAAAACTTGACATTGATCCACAGCGCAAACACAGAATCCTGTAATAGTTTGGGTTGGAAGGGACCTTTAAAGGTCATGTAGTCCAACCCTACTGCTATGGACATGGACATATTTAACTAGATCAGGTTGCTCAGAACCACCATCCAACCTGTCCCTGAATATTTCCAGGGATGGGGCATCCACAACCCCTCTAGGCAACCAATTCCAGTGTCTCGCTACACTTATAGTTTCTTCATAATATCTAATCTAAACCTAACCTCCTTCAGGATCATTCCCCCTTGCCCTATCAGTTCATGCCTTTGTGAAAAATCCATCTTCAGCTCACTTATAGGCCCCCTTTAGGTACTGGAATGTGCTATAAGGTCTCCCCAGAGCCTGCTCTTCTCCAGGGTGAAAAATCTTTCAGCCTTTCCTCACAGAAGAGGTGTTCCATCCCCTCAGCCTTCTCATGGCCCTGCTCTGGGCTCACTCCGACAGGTGCATGTGAGGTTCTGCGGATTAGCTTGGTTGGTTAGAGCATGGTACCAATAACACCAAGGTCATGGGTTTGATCCCCATATGAGCCATTCACTTAAGAGTTGGACTCGATAGTCCTTGTGGGTCCCTTACAACTCAGAATATGCTGTGATTCTGTGATTCTATGTCCCTCCTATGCTGAGACTCCCCAGAGGTGGAGGAAATGCTGCAGGTGGGGTCTCATGAATGTGGAGTGGAGGTGTCTGCAAGGGATTGCTAAAGCTTTGGCCCTACTGGTCAAAGGTGAAGTGCTGAGGCTGGAGCAGCTTCTGAGGCTGAGATCAAGCTCAGGAGAAAGTAAATTAACAAAAGGCTGAAGGGCTAATTTGATGTTCTGTCTGCAGCTGGTGCCTCAAGTCTCTGTTGGCACGGGCACTAGTAGCAGGAGTAAGAAAGGAGGGGGCTAGCGCTGTCTATCAAGGGGATAGGACAGTTAATTGGAAATTAATTTACAGGCAGTGCTAGCAGTCCATCAGTGCTGCCAACTGCATCAGTGACAGGCCAGATCATTCAAGGCAGAGAGAATTACTTATCCTGGGGCCAGGAGGAGGAGTGCAAATGTGAGACTAGTCCTCTCTCTTTCCTTAGAAGGCAATCCTACAGAAGCTATGGAGTTTTTCCAAGTGTCCCTGGAATTTCAGGTCTGATTATATCCATACCGGATTGTTCCTGCTTCCTCTTTCACTTCAGTGAACACTGGGCAAAGAAGCTTGTGGCATCAGGGTGGCTCAAGAGGCAGGGACGTGGCCTGGTGCTGTAGAGTTGGTGCTGCAGGGATTTTCCACCCACAAATTGCCCAGGAGAAGGGGGCTTTGCCCATGGAGCCAGAAAGATTTAAGAGCTGGTGGAGTTCATGGTGCTAACACAGAAACTGGTGTTTTATCATGTGATAGTGTGATTTCCAAAACCCTTTGAGCTTAAGATGTGAAACCTCTTATGCTACCCAGCATGATGTGGTGTTTGTAAAGATTTATCAGTTTTTCAAAGTTTCCATGCTTTCCCCTCCATGACTCCCTAAGGATTTTGAGAGGGCAAAATGAGTGTAACCCAAGAGTGGACAGGCAAACCTATTTGCCTTACCAGCAAAGAAACAGAAATGATGGTCATGCCTGACATAACTGAATCTGGAATTCTGTCATCTTTGAAACCTGTGTTTGTAGCTGCCCTTCATGTTCATGTTGTCTTTCACGAGCATATGGATAGTCTTGTATTCGGTGTCTACTCCTAAGCTGTTTGCCATAAATATGGCTCTGTGGGGTTAACCAGTAAGAAACTGCCCATTTATAGGAAGGCAGGTAGAGCCCCTGTACCTTCTCACATGTTGTATTTACTTCACTGACTGGTTTGAACCACGATGTAACATCAGAGACCCAGTTTCAGTAGGCTGCTCAGGTATGTCCTCATGACCTACTGACCATGAAGGCAGTATCAAATTAATAGTAAACATGCATTCGTGTACTTTGCTAAATGAGACTAATTGAGTAAAAGCTGTGTGGGGTGATCAGATCTATTTAAGTTGAATTCCTTCTACTTCACTGTCAAATTATGGGGAGATTTTTGCTGTTCACTGAAAATTATTATTCTTTTTTACCAAGGCTTCTGTTTATTACACAGATTTTTGTAGTACTATTATTATTATTATTATTATTATTATTATTAACTTAACTTACTGGGAAGTAGAAAGAATTATTTGAGATTTTGGCAGAGAATAAAAATAATTACTCTAAATGTGGGAAAATATTCTCTCTCCATGATACATTTGAAATGTAATTTTGTCTGGCAATCGGAGCCTATGAGACTGGCTGGCTAAATCAGCCATGATCAAACAGAGTCTACTTTAATTAATCTTATTATCATACATTCTGTGGTACTCTAAAATTGTTTAGATTCCCTGACATTTATTAAGAATAAACTTCTCTTTTACCTAGGGATGATTGCATGATGCAGAAATATTAATGGTTAGTCATAAGAAACTAATCAAGTTAGAGGGAACATGAAGTGAGGGAATGAGCACCAAACCAGCAGCTAAGTTCTTAATGTTAATTTGATACATGGTCTTGGAAAAAAACATTTACTGCTCATCATGGTCTCTTAATTTTCCTTCAGCTAAAGAAGGAATATTGATATTCATCTCCCTACTTTACCAGTTTGAGGAGAATTAGCTAATGCACATGTTTATAAATAAAATGTTAGTGCTTCAAAAATGTAAAATTTTTTAATCAAATGTTTATATATATATCTGTGTGTGTGTGTGTGTGTGTATTCAACTAATTAATAATGAAACTGGAGACCTGATTACTCTATTTCTATCTGTAGTTGCTAATCCATCAAATAGGAAGGAACATTATCTATTATCTACTTAAATGGCTTCTATCATCAACAGGGAAACTAAGGAGAACTTCAAGGAGAATCAACTGCTTTTTCAGACTTTCAGGTATACATGTAATTCAAAATTTTACCTGTTCTTAACTGCTCACTGATTTATTTGGAGTGAAAAAGTTTCATGTCTGTTGAAATATAGATGATTTGATTTCATTTTTTTTAAAGTAGTTTGCTTAAGATGACACAGTGTAGAAGGAGTCTAGAAACAGAATTTGTTTCTTCTGGAGTCCTCATTTATTCCATGTAATTGCAAGGTTCTTGAGTGTTAAATAACTTGGGCTCACCTGTGGTGTAAACTTATTTAAATTAAAGGCTCAGGCTCTGAGATAAACATTTTTTATTTGTGTAAAAACTCATGTGTTTTCACTCCAGTGAAGCACTGTAATCTTTTGGCCACAGGAATTCTTTCCTCCAGGATGCGAAAGGCTGTTTGAAGAAAACACTGAGCCCTGAAACAAGCCAAAGCCTCAGTGGTGCTGAGTGTTCCTTATTAAGTAATTGTACATTTATGGTAGCAAATATTAAAAATCATGGAGTCATAGAATTATTGAAGATAGAAGGGACCTCTCAACGCCATCTGGTCCAAGCCACTCCCCCTCTGGTCCCCCTCAGCACCTGCACAAAACAAGGCTAACTTCAAAGTTTCAGACTTACATTGCGTTACTTGGGGGCATCTACAAAATGTCAATTATTTCCATCTTCCTCAAAATTTATTGTGGTGGATTTCTTATCTATTATCTGGGTATTCTTAGAATTTAGTCATCATCTACTAAACCCAGTAATGGTGTAACTCAGCTGAGTCAGTCCTTGATCATCTTGTCTAGGTTTTCATGGACACCAAGCTTTCTCGTATGTTTTGGAGGTAAAGTTTGGGCAAGCGACAAAATAATAAGGAAATTTTTGCCTTGAACAGTGCCTAGACGATTTGACTGAGTTCCAATTAACATCTGCAATATTTTTGTACTACAGTGCAATCAAAAACAGAGTTTAGTATCCTATTTTGAAGTATTGTTAATGCTTAGAAAAATAATATTTATGTTCTCTCAGAAAAAGAGTCATACATGGGGAAAACGAAACAAGAAAAACCTCACAAACAAACAAAAAACCTAACTAAGCAAGCAAAAAAACCTCATATCAAACATATTCCAGGACTATTTTAGACTCTTTTTCCTATGACTTTTAACTTTCTGGGCTGTGCCAGCTTACTGTGCATGCATTGGAAATACAGGTTTATCATTTACCTAAAATTTTGCAGATGATACACTTTTCTTATCCTGGTTGACCTTGCTTCTCCTTCTGCATTATGTAATTTAAATTTGTATTGTGTGCACTCAAAATATAGATTTGGTGAAAATTACTGCATTTGGCATCCATTTCTTGCCTCACAATTTACCACTCTACTAAATTTGAGCTTGAAGCTTCTTCCACATGTCTTTAATGTATTGTGGCTTTATTTAGACAGTAGTGCAATTGTTAGGTGTAGAAAAAGCATAAAGCTGTCCCATTTTAGAAGACTCAACAGGAAGTCGACGGGTCAGACAATCAGAACATACTGGATATCAGTCACAGCAGGTGTCTGTAGGTTTACTAAGGTCTTCTTCCAGTGTCATCCCTTGGACTGAGCCTTCCTTACCACGGGGATGCACTAGACACTCCTGGAGCACATCTTGTGGTTTATAGAATCATAGAATCATTTAGGTTGGAAAAGACCATTAACCCTCACTCATTAACCTAACACTGCCAAGTCCACCTCTATGGACCATGTCCATAACTGCCACACCTACACGTTCTTCAAACACGTCCAAGGATGTTGGCTGAACCACTTCCCCGGGCAGCCTGTGCCCATGCTTGACAATCTCTTTGGTGAAAAAAATCTTTCTTAATATACAATCTAAACCTCCCCTCGTGCAACTTTAGGTCATTTCTTCTCATCCAATCACTTCTTACTTGGGAAAAGAGACTGACTCCACCTCACTACACCCTCCTTTCAGTAGTTGTAGAGAACAACTCCCTCAGCCTCCAATTCTCCAGGCTAGACCATATTATCTAGACTCTTCACCAGCTTTGTCTCTTCTTTGGATACAAAGACCAAGAATCCCACTCATCAGCTCTGAGGTCCTTTTGTGATGTGAACCAGAGTGCAAACTGAGGACATCTGGAAGATTTGCTTCAAAAGTGCACTACTGTTTCATATCAAGACGCTAGTGTAGGTCCATCTTAGACATTTAACAGATTTGCTTGAAAGGTCCTAAATACTTGCCCATGAGGTAGTCTTAGGATTAGTTGTGAGGTAAACTAAGGTGATGTATGGAAAGAGTCATCCCCTAGATTTTTGTTACATAAGTAACATCAGAAGTAGGCCCTTTGGGTTTGCTATTATGACAGATCAGAACTACGGGAAAACTGAGCTTCTGTGCAAAGGAACGCAGGCTAAGAAAATAATTCTTCCTAGTAATTGTGACAAACTTTTAGTTAGAATTAAACCGAAAGAAAGTTGTGCCAGAAATGCTCAATGAAACTGGTACAGAAAACCTTTTTCAGTCTTCCGCCAGATCGAGCACACTGCAACCACATGATGTGTTTCTAAACTCAGTTAGATCAGCTCACAAAACATTGACAGGAGCTTTGTTCCAGCAGGCTCCATGCCTCATGGTGTATCATCTGTTCCTCTGCAGCCAGCATAAGCACATCTACAGTGCACAGTGTGCCTTGGTGAATTTCAGGGCAGTCAGTGCTGCAGCCCCCGTGCTGCCCGATTTGGAACATGCTCCTACTGCCGAGTAAACCAACAGTGCACAGATCCAGCTCTTAGAACCGCGGCATTATGACTGTGGGATGCTCATAAATCTACTTCCATTCTTTGGTAATGCTACTTATTAAACATAGAGTCCTAATTTCTTATAATAATGTTTGTTAAAGTAATTTTTAATGACACCAGGGTGGGCTTTTCTTTCCAATTTTTCCTTCTGTGGCATTTGCAAATGGCTTTTTAATGACTTCTAAGACAGGAAACTATTATCAGTATTAGTAGTTCATACTCTCAGAAAACTCATTTTTTGCCTGAACAAGCGATAGACTGCTTTCTTTAGGTGTGAAAATGCAAGCAAAATATTCTGCTTTCAAAGCATAAAATGGTTTCTGTTCTGAAACAAAGAAAAAGCAGGAGATAGACATAATTAGGAATTTGAATGTTGAATAGTTCATAAAGTGAATAAAATTAAAGTTTAAATGCATACAGTTTTTTTGAGCTGAGTTGTTTCTGAAGTTATAGTTTTAGTCTGAGTTGTTAAAATATTGAGTACGTGTATCAATCAGTTTGGACAGATTGCCCTCCTTTCCACAGACATACACTACTGGCTTTACTTATTTGCATAGATATACAAAACATATTTTAGAATCACCTATTACTTTTATTGGAAATAAAAGGTTTGATATTTTCTGAGGGCTCTTATGACAAAATAGTTATGGTACAGCTAATACAATGACATCTTTCAGTGGTAATATTTTGACAAGTATCTTCCCTGAAACCAATGCAATAAGTTACTCCTTAAAAAATATATTAATATATCTGTTGAGTCTTTGGACACTGACCTGTGAGCCCTCAATAATCCTGTGCAATGGTATTAGGCTTTTTCAAAGAATTCCATGAGATATTTACCCCGACGCTGAATGGAGTATCACAGTTGAATGTGGTGTAATAAAAACGATGCTACTGAAAACATTTTATGACTATTAAAAAACTTACCTAGAATAATTTTTTTTTCTTCCTGACCACTTAAAAATCAAGGATTTGTTTTCTCACCTCATAAGCAGCAGGAAACAAAAAATAAATCTAAGATTAAAATATGTTTCATCTCTCTTAAATGATACCCACTGAAAGAAATGGAACATAAGCAAAAATAACCTTTTTTTCTCCTGTTACATAAGTTTTATTCAGTCTAATATTCCCTTAGGAGCAATTGTAATACTTCCAATTAGATGATGAAATGACAGCTGAAAATAGAGGCAGTGAGTAATACCATGCAGAATTAGTAAATTCAAGGGAAAGCTCAAACTTTGGGCAAATTTTAATCCCTTCCAAAATGGAAGACTTGAGGCCTCTGAAACACAATTAGTGTGGATATGTATTTCACTTGCCTCTGTTTTACAGCAGTGTAGCCACTTTCTCCCAGTCTGGTCACTGCACACGGTTTTATACCTGTAGTGTCTAAACAGTCTACGAATATACAGTCAGGATTCAGAGTCAAAAATGCAGAAATTCTCTCTAGTGTTTCATTCTAACTGTATCTCTCATCTTTTTTTTTCCCTTTTCTTTTTCCTCCTCTTTTTTTTTTATCTTTTCCACCCCTTCAACCTAATTTCCTAAGGAAACAAGACACTCATGACCATTCTCCAGATATGTCTGAGAGTTGTCTTCTTTTTAAACCAGCTTCAGGCAAACTTAACAGAGAGGTGGATTTCTAAAACTCTTGAGTAACAGTGACTGTCACAAGAAAAGGAAGCCAGGCTATGTTTGTGCCCTCAATGAGCAAAAAAACAACCAAAGAAGATCAGCCTATATTGTACACTAGGTAATGTACATTAACCTTGAGAAATCAATTCTTACTGGTAGTGAGTCCCATGATTATTTCCCTTTATTATTAGCTGCATTGGACATTTTCTTCGTGTTGCAGAAAAACTGCCAGTTTTACATCAGTGTTGAGTGTGTTTTATACATATACTATTTTACATATGCATACATAGATGTGTATATATATATATATATATATATATATATTTCATCTAATCAAAATATGTTCAGGAAACAGCAGGAGAACTCATCCTCTTTCTCCTGTGACTTCAGACACACTTAAATTAATTTTCTTGTTTCCAGGCTGAAGGGAAGCTAATGAGCTTTCCATGAGCTCATTGGGTAACCCTGCACTGGGCCCAGCTGCTTTGTATAGAAAAGGCCTATTTTCACCATACATATTTAAGTCTGGTTCCATGTGAAGAGCAGTAGTCTGACACATGATGTTACAACGACTGAACTAATGTTTTCTTGGCAACAAAATAATGGAGCTAATAGCATAGAAATATTTACAGCGAAAGGCATTGGTGGTGGGACAAACAGGAAAAAAACCACCACCAAAACTTAAAATTGGACAGACTGCCCTAACCTCTTCATTCAGATGCCAAAGCAAAGTACCACCTAAACAGTTTAATGGATGGCAAAATTTATTACACCTTCTTTCATTTAAACCATTGAAAAGTTTTTCTCAGTAAAGACTTTACTGAACAGCAGAGAACTCTTGTAAACCTTGCAGGGGTTTTTGGCTGAAATAATTGTTGTGTTTCGACCTGTATTGCAGTTCTGGTAGAATTACCTCCATACTGTGTTGGCGCTGAGGTTGAAGAGTTATTTATAATCTCTAAGAATATGTGTGAACTCCACTAAAACAGTCAGCTGAAAATTCCTCTGTTGCAGCCTGTCAAGAATAACACATTTTGGAATAGACTGCTGCTATTTATTATTTGTATTTGTAACAATGCACTGGGCTTACTGTTCTGAAAAAGAACTCTCTGGAGCTGAAGAAGTGTCCCCAAGACCTTTGGTAAGGGAGTCTCCCTTGCTATCTAATGGGAGGTTTGTGTGTGGTAGCACACCAAGCTGCATTCCTGCCTGTTAGATTTCCAGCTCTGGACTGAATCCCACCTACAGTCTGTTTCTGTTTTCTCCTGGCTTATTGCTGAGCACGGTTAACGCTTTCCTTGCCATGTACCTGTCTGAACTGCTCATGGTGCTCATGCATGGGTGGATAATCTCCAATGCTGGATGCTGACACCACCCTTGAGAACTGCAGCTGGATGTCCAGCCGTGGACTGAAGCAGGTGAGAACTGTGCAAGCAGTTCAATGACTGGCTGTCTGTTAACTGTTGTGGTGTATATCAGGATGAAGAGAATTGGACAGGGCTGGGCTCTGCTCTTAACATTCCTGGCTATTGAAAGGGAATGGGTTCCAGGTTGCATTTGCAGTATAAAAGAGGGGTGCTTGAAATGGGATAGAGGCTGGCAGTCAGGCCAACT